>CAUYON010182479.1:0-15951 GCA_963573935.1 Arctocebus calabarensis | reverse complement strand
ATAGTGATCAAGGAAATGCCATGAAGGATATCTGTAACAGTATGATCAAAATATTTCTGAATGTATATGAATCGTGCCCTGTGATTGCACCAATGTACATAATTATGATTCAATAAAATTATTAAAAAAAAATAAATAAAGAAAGAGTTCCAAGGCCTCAAGGCCAAAGAAACAACGCATCCCAAACTAAAAGCAGACGAGCCAAGCCTCCTATTCTGGCTCAGCCCCTTTTCACAGGCAGCAGGACCAGACGGGGTGGTTAATTAAGACAGGTCATACAACACTTTTTGTGCCAGAGCCAGACCTCAAACCCAAGTTCTAGAAGCTCAGGAAGAAGAGGGATGTGACCTCAGTTGACCCAAGACATCAGCATCCCTGCCTCTTCCTTTTCTGCCTAAAAGGGCCGGGTCCAGGCGATTCCTGGGGACAACACCTGATCCCATCCAATCCCCCCAGCCCGGGTTCTCTTTGCTTCAGGGCCCACCTGGAGCCATTAAACATTCTTGGTGCTTGCCCCATCCTCCAACATGGGAATTTCAAAAGTGAGTACGGCAAGATGCCTTCTCCCTGCCACCCCCAGCCCCCAGGGCCGCGAGGGCTCAGGTCTGTCGCTGCATCCCAGGGATTTGCCCCCCACTTTTCCATCTTGGCTGATTCAGATGATTTCAGACCTTTCTTCTGTGGCTTTTCACCTAGCAGTGCTCAGCACAGACCAAGGAGCTGGGTATAAGAGAGAGGTTTTAGAAAGGATTTTTAAAAACTGCCATTGAAGATCAGATTTTGAAGAGAGCTTGGAGAACCTTTAGTTCAATCTATGAAGTGATATCAGAGTAGTCACCAGCATGTCCTTTGGAGCTAGACTTCTAGAGTCCAGGTAATAGCTGTGTGACCCTGGACAATTTATGCAGCCTCTCTGTGTCTCAGTTTCTTCGTCTGTAAAATGGAGGAGCTGATACTACCCACCACATAGCAATGTGGTAAGGTTTAAATGTCCCAATACATGGTAAGTGCTTAGGAACAGTGCCTGCTACCTAATAAACCCTCAGTGAGAGTATAATATTACTCTGTCAAGCTCCTGCTTGGACACCTTCTGGGATGGGGAACTCACTCCTCCCAGGGTAGGCTATTCCCCTTTTAGATGGTTTAGTGTGTTTGGAAGCTTTTCTCTCTGTTAAGCTGAAGTCTGAAGTCGGCTGACCTGTCTGTCTCTTCCCTACAAGAGCCCCAGCTCCATCTGAGGCCAGCTATGAAGACCCATGTCAACCAAAACAAAACAACACACACTTGGTGGCATGCTGTCTCATCTACTTGGGTTTATCCTCCTTTGGGGACTGCAGCCCATGAATCCCAGAGCAGAGTGCAGAGATCTGTCTCTGTTCAAGACTCTGCCATCAAATGCTGATGCACTCTGGTCTCAGAGGCCTATTAAAGCCTGACCCCAGTTGTTCCAGGTAAGGAGTTCTGTGGGTCTAGGTCCCAACATTTTCCCTCATTGGGTGCTCACTGGAAGCCTTGACCTCCCAGATGTCAGAGGGAAGGCACGTACTGGTATCCAGGGCCAGCCCCTACATACCTGTAGCCCTGCCTTCTTGTAGGAGGGAAATGAGCGAATCTTACTGCCCAGTTCTGGGCAGCTCTAGAAAGAAGAAAGAGGCTGCCCTTCGGGCCAAGGCCAGTCATCTTTTTTGAAAATCATTGAACTTGACCGAGTGGTGTTAGAGTCCACTGCTACAGTCCCTGCACTTGCCAGTATGTAGATTCTGGAGCCAAAGCTGGGTTCGGATGTCAGCTCCACTCACATGTCAAACGGGCATAAGACACAGTCGCTGTCTTGCGGGGTCAGAGCAAGAAGTGAAGGGATGACTTGCAGCTCAGCACCTGGCTCAGCACAGAGGAAGGGCTTAATACACAGGGACACTTATGAGGTGGGCCCAGAATTTCCATTTAGACTCAAATAAGGATCTTTTTAGTTCCTTCACTGTACACAGAACAGAGTCCCACCGATGGTCCAGTTAGCCTCCTGTTGCTTGTGGGCTCCAGCTCTTTCTCTCTCAGAACGCTCCTTGCTCAGGCCTGCCCCTTCTGTTCTGGAGAGCGGTGCGGGGTGCGTGGGGCAGGGTGGTCCAGTAGCTGGAGCCTGGCCCCACGGTATCCCCACCCCGTCTTGTTAGGGCAGCTCCTGCAGTTCCGAATATTGACCGCTGGGCGTCGCCACGCAGCAAACAAAACAAAAAACAAAAAGGCTGCGGGTGAGGGGGACGGCCAGTTGTGGGGTGTTAAGCGGAGCGCAGACAGGGCAGCAGCCTTTGGGAATTCCTGCCTAAGTCCTTTGTCTGCTCGAGCCCAGAACTGCCCTGAAGGACACCCTAATGGACGATTTCAAAGCTTTCTATCACCCTTTCTTGCTCCCCCGCGTCCTCCCTGTCGCCTCCGCCTTCGCCCTTCCTCATCTCTGCCTGGTGCGCGCCTGTGCAACCCTGCAAGGTGGGCGCGGTTATTCCCTCCTTGCCTGCAGGTGCCAGAGCAGGCTCGGAGAGGGGAGCCCTGGAGCCAGGCCGCAGAAGTGAGTTTTGAGCTCTGGTTCGTAGCTGAGCTTTCTTCAGCTACCTGATATTGGCTGTGTCTGAGATGGGGGCCAATCCTTTTTCTAGCAGGCAGTGAACCCTCAAAAGGCACCTCTGTCAAGGGCCTTTCCCTAGCTCTTCGCTGACACTTATTGTGCTTCCCATGTACCATCCCCAAAGGTGGATACCATCATTACTCCCATTTTCCAGAAAGGGAAAGTGAAGCACAAGTAACATCTGTAAGTCTTATAGTTAGCAGCAGAGCCAGGTCCCATGCCATCTGGCTTCAGAGTCTGAGCTCCGGCTTGTAACCACTCTTGCCAGCACCCACTGAGGAGAGCTGCTGTCTCCCTTCACCCTGTGCAAATCTCAGCTTTCTTTGTATTTCATGCATGGAGCTGAGGTGAGCCTCTGTCTGCAGTCTGGGAGCTCCTTGTGGAGGTCTGGGCTGCAGCATTCACTCCTGTGTGTCTGCAGCCTCTGACCCCTAGATAGAGTTGTCACTCTGGAGGGTGGGCATCCAATATGCTCCATGTAAGGGTATCTCCTGGGTGAGGGCAGCCCCCTTTCCCTGCATTCCATCCTTTCTATCCCCTAAAAGCAAGGGTACCCTGGAGGCAGTTCACACAGACTCATCAGGGCTGAAGGTGAAACTTCCAGGGAATTGGTGAGCTCGTTGTTAAACTCTGCCATTCTAAAATATTAAATTACTTAAACTTACAAAGTAATAAATTATGTTAAAAACAGAGGTGTTAAAGCACATCACTTCCTAATTATATTGTACATTTTTGTATTATTTGTGCTCTTGGGGTGACTTATGTCTGTTTTAGGTGTATGGCGGAAATTCTGTATAGCGGTGAGCTACCTTCTCAAGTTCCCATTCAGTGACATTTCATTGCTGGTTGGAAAGCAGCCTTGATCAGAGTCTTTACACCCCAGATATTGGCAAATGCTACAGATCACCTCCTTCCCGAGAGCCAACTTTTACACCATTTACAAGCCTTAAAGCCAGCTTGAGGCAATCAGCCTGTCACAGAAGGAGGTGTTTGTGGAGCTTGCCCAATCAGATATGGGTCCTGTTCTGCCTCCACCCACCAGGAGCCTGGGCTATTTGTCTTTAAGCCTCCCTTTCCCATCTGCAAATTAAGATAATAGGCTATAGAATGGGAACTTTTAAAAATTGAGCATTTATTATCTGCAAGGTACTGAATCCCTTGCTCATCAAATCTGCCAGCAGTCTTGTGAGGTGGGCTGTTACATCCTTCAGCAAGATGGCAAAATGAGGGTGATAAGAGGATAACTAAGAACCTCATCAATGGTGACAGGTCAGATTTGAACTACACTCTTACCTGTTGTGGTTTGTGGGCCCTAGGATAGAACCCAGTTCATAGGGTAGTTTGGGGGATTATATGAGGTAATGTGTGTGAAAGGGCTTAGTGCAGGCTTGGCTTTGGCAGAATGTAGTAAACATTAATTTACCAAGAGCCTTCAGAGTGGGATCTGGTCCACCTACGTCTGAATCTCAACTGGGCTATTTTCTGATTGTGAGATCTCCGGCCAGTCAAGTCACTTTGCTTGGCTAAGCCTCATGTTTCCCAAGTGAAAATAGGGATAAAAATAGCTACCCAGAAGAGCTGCTCTGAGAACGGAGATAAAGGATATAAAGTGTCTGGAGAGAAGTGGGTACTCAATAAATGGCAGTGTTTGGGATTATCTTTTATTTCACATCACTCAGACGGCCACTCTTCCTGGCCTTCTGGCAGAGGCTGGAACAGAAGCAGGAACTGTGGAGGCAGGACCTTGCCTGGGCAGTTCCTGGTCCTCCCTTCCTGACCAGGTCAGCCCCCAGTGGGCCCTGGCCCTAGAAGGGCACAGAAGTATGAGGACGCTGTTGCCAGGCACCAGTTGCTAAGCAACGCACTGTTTCTCCTGGCTTGGCCACTCTGGGAGGGCTCTGGCTTCCCTGGAGAAGCTCCAGCCTCCTTCAGCCTCTCCCTGAACTCAGAGCCACTGCAGAGGGCAGGTGAGGGTGGGGCAGCTGTGGTTGGGTCCAGGAGAGCAGAGGCAACTTCCAGTGGGAGGAGGCCAGGCTGAGGTAGCTGAGGGAGCTGAGGGAGAGACAAAAAACCCGGGATCTTAAGTGGGCATCCAAGCCAGACGATTTGGGTCGGCCAGGAATTTGCTGGTGGGAGGTTGTCAGGTCATTCTTTTCAGAGAGGAGGGTGGGTCCTGAGGAGGTCTGAACCCTGTCTCTACCACTTATGAGCAAAATCCTTTGTCACCTAGTGCCCACTTCCCTGCCATAAAATGAAGGTGTGAGAACACATGAGAAGGGTTGGGAAAGCAAATGGAGGCACAGTAAACCATGAGAAAAGTGACCAGTCTTTCCTGGACAGAAGGACTGGCTTTGGGGTGGGGGTGTTGACACCACCTCTGTGCTCCTCTGAGCCCGAGCTTGGGACTGAAAGGCCCCTGTGTTTCTTTCCAGGCCTCTGGGCCCTGCCCCAGCATCATGATGGGGAAACTCCCTCTGGGGGTTGTCTCCCCTTATGTGAAGATGAGTTCAGGGGGCTGCACAGACCCCCTGAAGTTCTATGCCACCAGCTACTGCACAGCCTATGGTGAGGGGACCTCTGTGCAGGAGCCACCACCAGGACATGAAGGGAGAGGCCCTCTCTGTGGGGAGCAGCCCCTCTGGACAGTCACACTGCAGAGTGACCCTATCATATAGAATCGCTCTGTCCCTTCCCGGGTTCTGCCCCTGCAGTTCTGTCACTGTGATTCTGACACACTGACCCTGTCTCCATCCTGTTGACTCCATTTCCTGTCATCACAGTCCCAACCAGCCAGGCTGGCACAGCTCTGCTGGTGGCTCTGAGCCTTCCCCTGTCACAGAGAGACCAGAGGGCCCCCAGGGGCATGCTGGCTCTGCCCCCAGAAGCCCTGCTCACTCCTCCTCCCCCCACTCCCCACCCCCCACTGACCTGCAGTCCTGTCTCCCTGTTTCCCCTTGGCAGGGCGGGAGGAGTTCAAGCCCCGCATGGGAAGTCACATGGGCACAGGATACAAATCAAATTACCGGCCCGTGGTCTCCTACCAAGCCAGCCTGGACGCCGTGGACAACCCTGCCATGGGGTATGGTGTGTGTGACCCCTTCTCACCCCTGGGCCTCAGCTCTATGGGACACCAATTCTCATCAGAACAAGTCTGGGCTCTGGATGGGTACCTTGAGCCTTGCCTGGCCTAGGCCTAGGGTCCTGGGTGACTCAGGAGCTGGTACTCAGCTTGGCAACTGTGGGGGGGCTGGGAAGGGTGGGAAGCCCCTGGACATAAGCAATGCAGCCCCCAGAGGACAGAGGCAGGTGGCCCTATTTCCTGCTCCTGCCCCCTCCCCCCCAGGGAGCAAGTTCGGGACAATTACAAGACAGTGACCAGTCAGAGTTACCGTCCCCTGGAAGTGCCAGATGGCAGGTATCCCCTCCCCAGGAACCTGCATCAGACCAGCTCTGGCTATGGGCGGGAGAAGTCCAGTGCAGGTCCCCCCACCAAGGAGGTCAGTACTGGGCCAGGGCAGGAGGGAGGGGTGCCCTAGGCTGGTGTGGGGAGGGCTGAGGGTTGGGCAGAGGGGGGTCCCTCCAGCAGGGTGGCCTGCACTGCCAACAGCCAGTCGTGGCAGAGGCGAGGGGGCACAAGGAGCCAGGCTGTGGGGTGGAGGTTCACTCCCCTTTCTCTCCTTTGTGCTCATCCCCTTCCCACCATCCCCACCCCGACTATCTCCCCACCATTATCATCCTTACCCCATCTTCTTCATTTCTATTATCACTATTACCATCATTCTTCTCATCACTACCACGCCGCATGGTGAGGGCTCCGCATTCACTCACTCTTCCAGTATGTTCTGAATCTCTTTTACAATGAGGGTGACAAGAGCTAGGGGACAATGCAACAGGGGAGAGTAGGGAGTGAAATCCAAGTGAAGGAGTGGCAGTGGCACACAGGAAGGGTCAGGAAAGAGTACGCTGTGGAGGCAATGAACTGAGACTCGAAGGGAGACCTTGTCCTCCAGATGCAGCTCTCTGAGGGGAGAGTTGCCCAACAGTGGCAGCAGCAAGTGCAAAGGGCCTGTGGCAGGAGTGTCTGATGGGAGAAGGCAGCAGGGGGACAGGTGGCTACAGCAGAATGTGGAACTCAGGTCCTTGAGGGCCACTTTCAGGACATGGAGCTCCCAGGGGGTGTGATGGGAAGGCTGCAGGGTGCTGGGCAGAGGAGGCTGCGACCAGCCTCACCATAAAGGGACTACTCCGGCTGCTCTGCAGGGGTCAAGGGCACAACTGGGGTCAGGATGTGACTGCCATGCTATCACATGCCCAGAGGGTAATTGGCACTCCCTTCTCCCAGGTCAGAAAGGTCCATTTCGACACCCAGGAGCACGGGCCCCAGGCCATCATAGGGCTGGAACCCAAGGACATGCCACTGCTCCACCAGCAGCAGGGCAAGGGCTCGCTGGAGTGGGAGAACTGGCGATACGTGAGTGGCGCCCAGCTAGAGGCTGCAGGGCAGGCGAAGGGGCTGCCTCCCCCTTCCTCCTCAACATAGATGCAATGAGACTAACCCCAGAAGCCAACTCTGAGGACCTGGTGCCAAGACAGACCTGGGAGAGCAACGGATATGATATTGAATGTTTCCCAAACAACGTCATAGTGTCACAGGCCCCTTGTGATTTAGCACCCTCATACCCTTCTCTCCTCTGCCCCATCCAGAGGCTTGGTGTCCATGGCTACATGAAGTGGGCATAAGCCCCTCCTGGCCTGGGTACCTGTGAGCCCTTTGCTTGTTACTAGGAGTCCACCGTGGCATGTGACTTAGCATTCTTTGTCACGGGGAGCCGTACTCTCATGGTGGTGTTTCTGGCCCTATGACAGCCCATCAGAGAAAGATTTATGTCCAAGGTGCTGTGCAGGCCCTCCCTTCTCAGAATATGCCACACAGCCCTGCTTGTGCACAGATAACCCAGAGCTGCCATATGCCTTCCGGACCAGGGCTGCCCTGGGTTCCCACTGCTCCATCCTCTGTGTTCCAGGGCCCGCGCTTCATGACTTCTGAGTATAATTCCAAGTATCTCAATGAGCCTTTAAACCAGCCAGGTAGGCCCCTGTCTGAACTCACGCCCCTCTCCTGATCCTTCTCCCCACTTCCTACCCCAAGGAGAGAGCCAGTCCCAGGGGGCCTGGAGGTGGCATAGGACCAGGAAGGCACCAGTGGAAGAAACAAAGCCCTGCAGTTGTCTTGAGGGAACTGTCCCTCCCTGGCTGACCGCAGTGCCTTAGGCCTGCTAACGCTCCACAGGCTAATGGGCTGTGGGCTGCTTGGCGGGGCATGGTGGCTCCTGGCCTGCCAGCGCTCACTCTCCTGCCTTTCTGCCTTTTATTCTCTGGCCTGGACTGTGGAGTCCTTGCCCTGGTGCCGTGATCCTCCTGGCTCAGGCCTCCAGATCTGAATCAGTTCCCTCCCCACCTGCTGGGAGATTGAGGAGAACTGTCTTCTGCAGATCTCTTGCAGAAAAAATCAATCGGTGCCAAGGAGGACACCGGCTTCACTGAAGAGACCAACAAGAACCCCATTGTTTTCCAGCCGCCCTCTCAGGCTCTCCCTGGGGACCCTGTAAGTCTACTGGACCCCAGCTAGAACTTTAGGGTGCTTGAGGCCCTCTAGTGTTGGGGTTTCTAACTTCGTAAAGAATGTGAGCTGCAGAGCCCTTTGTTCAAACACATGGTAAAGAGGTTGGGTGAAAACTGCTGCTTTGGACCAACTCCCCCATTTTATAGAGGAGAACACTGAGGTCCTAAGAGATGGATGGGCATAGCCAGGGCCACTCAGACTTTAGGAAAGAACCTAGGCCTGCTGTTTTCCTCTCAGGGACACGACTTCCCCTTTCTTCTCCCCAAACCTTCCCCTTGCCTCAGTTTCCCCAAATCTGCCCATCTGTGCTGTGTTTTCATCTGTACTCAGTACAGTAGGGGCCTGGAGCAAAGAGGGTGGGGCCAACCAGTTCCACTGAGGACGGGGCTCCTGCTGCTTCTGCTGGGCTGACGCTCCTCTGCGGGCCTCTCCCCAGACCCTCCTCCCAGGCCGGAGTGTCACCAAGTCGGACTTCCTTCCCATGACTCACCCACGTGTAAGCTGAGCTAGGGGAAGTTGAGCACTGCTGGGGGTACGGGGATGGCAGTTAGGGCATGGTTCAGGGGTGGCAGTGGGAGGTGGGTAGCAGCCACAGTTGCTTTGCTCATCCCAGGGAGACGAGTTCCTGCCTGTGCTGGCCAGAGGCTCTGAACGGGAGACAGGCTTCAGCCGGGTCAATGACAGGACTTTGAACACCAGAGTGAGTGACCTTGGCACTTCCCTCAAAGAAGGGAAATGGGAAGGTTTCTTGGATCAGGTGGCATCTGGGCCAGGCCTTGAAGAATGGGAAGAATTAGGATATTTGGAGATGTGGAGGCGCAACCCCCAGGTGGAGAGGTGAGGGCTGGGGGCTGACAATGAAGAATGTGCCTGACACGGAGACTTGGACTTGGCTGGAAAAGGAAGTCCAGCAAGGAAGTGGCTGTGCCACCACAACTTCCCTTCTTGCGGCTTTGTCCCCTGTAGGTGCCCACTCCCGGCCCAGAACTCAACAGCATGAGCCACTGGCAGTTCCAACCACCCCAGCGAGTGCAACAGACAAACGTTGCCTTGCTTGGTCGGGAGACTGTGGGGAAGAAGGTGAGGCTGCGGTACCCAGCCCCTTCCTCCAGATCCCCACCCCTCCTGACCGGACAGTTCCCTGATCTACCTTCTCATGCAGGAGCCCACTGGGTTCAGCATTAACAACTCCAGCTATGTCCGGAGCCCCCATACCCCTGACAGGGATAATCGGTACCTGACGACCTACAACCAAGGGTGAGGCCCCCTTCTCACCCAAAGCTGAAACCCATTTGACAGATAGATGGACTGAGACTGGAACAAGTAATGAGCGAGTCCACAGCTCTGTGGAGAAGGTCTGCACTGTTTTAGTAGGGGTTCCCCAGAAGCAGACCTCAAGCTCAAGATGCAGGCCCTTTATTGCGTGTGTGAGGAGTGGGGGAGTTGAAGGGGGGAGGGAAGGCCGCAGGGATTTGGCTAAGCTGGCTGTCCTGAGGGGAGTCTAGAAAACAGCGCAAAGCCCAAGACTCAGAATTAGGGTCTGAGAGAGCAAAGGGTGAGAGAGCTGGGGTATTTATACCCCATCATTGGTTAAAAGCCATTGCCAGGTTCATCCTTGCTCAGGTAAAGTAGGTGCCAGCAACCCAAGGGACCCCCCGCAGAGATGCAGTGTAGGATGTTGGTGGCCAGGCTAGTGGCATGGGAAAGACAAGTGGGTGCTGCCAAGAGGTCTGGAGCAGCAGCAGCATCTGCTAGGGTGCTGCATCCAGGCCTTGGAAGGTGGGCTCGGGGCTCCCTTGGCAGGTAAAGCTCTGTGCTGTGTGGGTGAAGAGCAAGTATCTGGGTAAAGCTCTGTGCTGTGTGGGTCCAGGGTGAAGAGCAAGTATCTGGGTATCAGGAAGGGCTTCCAGGAGGAAGTAGCACCTAGACCCACAGGGAAGCTCCCCAGGGCCAGGCCTGGGTGGGGAGAGTGTTACAGGAGTGGTGCAAAGAAAACGTAATTCTTAGGATAAACTCTCCTGAGCTGGGAAGCACAAGTTTTCCTCACAGCATCTGTCACTGTTCCCCCTCCAACTCCTGGTCCTTAAAGTATGTCCCCCTCCACCTCCCTATTTATGCAGGCCCCCCATTCCCACTCTCCAGGTGGCAGGCTTGCAGGTCCTTGCTGGTGTAGGTCTCCAGGGTAGGAATCATTGATTTCCATGTGATCTATCTATACCCCGCCTTCTTAAGCTCAAGAGCAGGGCCCACATCTTACTACTCATCTTTGCACCCTCTGAACTTGGCCCTAATATATTGGTGAAATGGAAGAAAGTTGAATGCCTAGAGAGAAATGGATGAGGCAGGGTCCTTGCCTGAGATGCAGGCAGGCCACAGTGCTCAGTGTCAAGGGCAGTATCCAGCCCAAGGACAGGGGAGGGCAGGCTTCTTATGGAAGAATTCCCCAAGTGGACAAGGGCTTAGGGAGTGCCAGGGAGAGGGGGCAGCGTGGGCAAAGCCAGGAGGCTGGAGGGATCTGAGGGCCAAGGTTAGGGCTGGAGAGGCTACAAAGTGGGCAGAGGCTGGCTTCTGGCCAACAACACTTCCTTCACTCCAGGTACTTTGAGAATATCCCCAAGGGTCTAGACCGAGAAGGCTGGACTCGAGGTGGCATCCAGCCCCAGATGCCGGGAGGCTACGCCCTCAACCAGCCAGTCACCCGCATGGAGGCCAGCCCCAACCCCACGGAGAGCCTGCGGCGCCTGCACCCCCACGTGGCAAGGTAGCACCCCCCCAGCTCTGCCCTCCTCCTTCCTCCTCCCGCTCCACTCCCAGCCTCACCCAGTTCTAAACTTTTTCCTGCCCTTCCTCCCCTCCTCTCTTCATGTCTGTCTGTTGATAGGAAAGCCCCTTTCTCCCGGCTGGCTTTGTCCCTATTTCCCCAGCCAGCACTGGCTTGTCCCCTCCTCTCTCTCCAGGGACCCCTCCTTCACCTGCCTCTAGGTGGGTGGCAAGGGTGTGGGGGACAGATCCAAAAATGAATGGACTGTGGTTCTGTCCCACTCTGACTCCTTTCTGCTCAATTCAATTTCTCAAAAATTTCATTATACCAACAATGGCACGGAGTTGGCAGGCAAAGAATGTTTGTGGCTTGGCTGCCCTGGCTAAGCCCTGGCCACACTCTCAGGGACAGGCAGGCAGACGAGAAGCTCCAGGCTCTGCCTACACTCCTCACAATTGCCTCCTCCCTCCCTGCAGAACCCTGACCTCCGTTGACCCCTTCTACCGGGACACACCTCATGGCAGCCGCTTTGTGGCCCCCAGCTAAGCCTGAGGCCCGGTAAGGGGCTGGGGACCCCCACCTACAGCAGCTCCCTGTTGGGGGGAGGTGGCTGTTGTGGGCAGCCCTGTCTCCCAACACCTGGGTCAAATGAATCCTGCCCAGGGATCCCAGCCTGGGTGGGGTAGGGAGATCAGGGGCTCTGAAGGGGAGAGGAGTGCACAGCACCACCAAACCCCCCACTCAGGCTTTTGTCCTATCCCCGCAGGTTTGGGGATAGAAGCCAGCTACTGTCCCTACTCCACCCCCTCACCCACTGGGACTCCCAGCCTCTTTCCTAATGGAATGAATAAAGATCTCTGAAATACAGAAGTGGCTGCTGTCAGGGCAGGGGAAAAGGAGGTTGAGCTGGGGTTGTGGGGGCAGGGTGGTAGGGCTGGGGGGCCAGGTTGGAATGGGAGCTCAGTTGGAACCTCTGAGTCACTGTGACACTATGGACAAGGAGCTTTACTCTTGGCACTCACATTCCATCCTGTAAAGGGGTTCTCTGTAGCCTGTGCTGTCTGACAAAGTGCTTGGTCAAGTGTGGCAGGCAGGACTCCAGGGGAGGGGCAAGTGGGCCAAGGAGGCAAAGTGCTGGGAGTCCTCACTAGGCCTCAGTTACCTGGTCTGTAAAATGGAGGGAGGGTTAGGACAGAACTTCCAGGCCCTTCTGCGTCCCACATTGGATGCCATAAAGGAGAAAGAGGATGATGGTAGGCATGGGAAGGGTAGAGATCTGTCCCCAGAGAGATGAGGAGTCTTCGACAGATGGGCACCTAGACACTGGACCAGAGAGGGGACGGGCTGATCATAAAGGCTGGCGCCTCCCTCCCTCCAGCCCAGGTGACCACAGCTCCTTTGTGAGAATGAGAACAAGACGTCCCCTAGGCAGATGCCCCACGTAGGTGCAGACCTGGTGTTCAAGGTCCTGTGGGAAGAGAAAGGCGTCCCTTCCTCCAGATGCTGCAGGTAGTGCCAGGTCCCAGCCTGCCAGGCAGTGTCAGGGCGGGCTCTCGGTGCCTTTCGTCATCCAGGTGTGTTTGTGCAGTGCACAATGCTGCAACTGTATATTGTGGCCCTGCTGGCACCAGCCTATTATTTTATAAATGAGAAACCTGTGCTCAAAGGGGGTACACGAATGACCCGAGGTGGCATGGGGAAGAAAGACGGCCACTCTGTACAGGGGATGTCTCCCATGCCTTGCAGCCCCTCCCGGTT
Source organism: Arctocebus calabarensis (assembly GCA_963573935.1). NCBI lineage: Eukaryota > Metazoa > Chordata > Mammalia > Primates > Lorisidae > Arctocebus > Arctocebus calabarensis. The sequence continues at coordinate 3,189 of CAUYON010182479.1, read as the reverse complement.
GAGGGCACACTGTGTTCAGCAGCTGTCCCTCTACCCTGCCTCTGCCCTGCTCCTTAGTGGGTGTCTGTGGCGAGTTCTGCTGGCCTCAGGGCCTGGCTGTTCCTGGCAGTGTTGAGCGGCGGCCTGGGTGCTGTCCGCAGCCTGGATGGGGCTCCATGTGGGGTGTGGGCGGCTCCAGCTGGTCCCAGCCTAGAAGGAGGGAAGTAGAGGACACAGAGTCTCTCGGCTAGAAACCCAGCCAGACTAGGACCCGGTGACAGCCCAGACTGTGGGTGGGGACCTGCTGGTCCATGGCACCCAACATTAGAGGTGAGTCACCATACCAGAGCCTGGGCCCCAGTCACAGCCTGTCTGTAGTAAGGATGGGGAGAATCGGTCTGGCCCTCCCCACCCAAAGACACACACACAAACACAAGTAAAACTGCACATGATCCCTTGAAGACACACAGGTACAAACACATATAGTAGGCACTGAGGTGCTGACAAGTACACACAGACTCACTAACACAATCACACATGTGGAAACACAAGTGCACCGACAGACTCCCAAGACACACACACACAAACACACAGGCAGCCTGTAGACACACCAATGTGCGAAGACATGGACACACAGACACACAACAACAAATGTCCAGAGACTTACAGGACAGACACGCACACCCATTCTCTTTCCACTTCTCCATTCTTCCCTCCCTGGGGGTGTCCTCTTACAGCTCACTGTTTCTGGGTCACCCATCCTCTACCTGGCTCAGCAGGGGATATGGTGTCAGGGCCACCAGAAGCTGACTACACCCCATCTCCCATTGTCCTGCCCACTTTTTCTAGGGCATGGAACTGGGGTCACCCTTTGAAGATTGCTGACCTGAAGCAATGGACCCTGCCCCAGGGGAGGGGGCCAAGCAGCGTCTTGTGCTCCGCTCCCTTCAGCTCCAGCCTTCTCCCTCCTACGCTACACCCCAGCATGGGGGAGCCCAGCCAGACCTCCCTGTTTGGGTCCTGGGCCTCAGCCCAAGGGGCTGTGTGGGGACAGGATGGCCCAGGTTGTGGTGGCAGGAAGGGGGGTCCAGAGGGTCCCAGGCCAAGCCTAGGTGGTTCTGGAGCCCCTGCTTGGTACAGGGCATCTATTTTCACGTCTCAAGAGAGGATACAGATGAGGAGTCAGTGGGGACCATGGACAGGGTCTGGACAAGAGCCCAGAGAGGTAGCAGCCTTGGGGGGCATGAGTCACTCTGCTAGTCCCCTGTCACCCTCATTCTGGACCACTGCCTGCTGAGGCTCTCTAGGCGGGCCTCATAGGGAGGAGGGAATGTGGTCCAGGATGCAGTGGACAGGGCATAAGGCTCAGCAGGGGAGGGGAAGACCCGTGAAGCTGAAAGTGGGCACCCCCATGGAGAAGGGGTGTTGGTTAAATTTTGAGGCCCCTCCTAGATCCCACACCATGAAGCCCATCTGTGTCATACTCCTTAATTATGAGGGTGACAAGGGCACAGACGATTTCACACTTAAACTCCAAAGCCCAGGACAGTCCCTGGGAAGGGACTCCATCGGAGTGTGGCTGTCACAGGCCTGAGCTCTGGACTAGACTGTCAGATTCAAATCCCAGTTCTCCACAACACAAGGCTACTCCCTGCCACCAGGAGGTCACCAGCTGGTCACCTGACCATTCTGAGCTTCAGCTAATAGCAGCAGGCGAATGAAATAAGATGACATCCAAAGGGTGCTTAATGTGCGCATGAATAGTAGCTGCTCTGATGTGTAGCAGAGGAAACAGAGGCCCAGAGTGGGAGGGGACTTGATCAAGGTCACACTGTAGACTGTCACAGGCCTAGCGTCTGTTTCCTGCTTGTCCCTGAACAGGATCCTGAAGACCTTTCCCTGGGAACAGGCTTCCACTCCATTGTGGGTAGGTTATCAACCTTCATGACTTTACCTGGAGGCCTCGGCTCCCCTTCTAGGGGGTTGCCTCCCCAAGGCCACCTGCCAGCTTCCTGGCAGTTGCCTGCTTCTCCCCTCACCTGGTAACCAGGCTTTGGAGGTTCAATGGAATCACTCTTTCCTATGGGTGACTATTGTAGTTGCTACCAAATGTTTCCTGCCCCCATCCCCCACATATTTTAGAACACTTCCTGAAATGTACAGGGCTGATGACTAACCTTTATTAAGCCCCCACAGCCTGTCGGGTGCTGAGAATATTCGTGGGCTTTACCTTTTCAGTGAGAACACAGAGGGGCCTCCCTCTGGAGGAAGTTTGGGGACACAGGTGGGTGCGTGTGCTGACGGCATTGGTGTGGGGGTGTGGAGCCCAAAGGGCTGGTAGGACAGCAGGTGGGGATGGATGCTGGGTGCTGCACAGTCAGGCCCCACTTGTGACGCACGTGGATGTGTGTGTGGTGCTTGCTTGTCAGGGCCTCGTGGCAGCTGATGTTGACAGGTACCATCTGGCTTGGGTCATGTGGTGGCAGGCAGAACCACCAGCTCATGGGCTTGACAGCTTTCCAGCTGGGAGAAAAGGGCTCCCGGCAGAGGCGGGGGCCGATGTTTAAAGGCCCAGGGGATGGTGGGAAGCCCTGTGTGGGAGACTGAGGGTGGTGGGAATGGTACACCCAGGCAGGTGCATTACATGAAACTCTGAAGTGGCTCCCCAGTTTCTCCTCTGGCCATCTGGAGGGCCACCCATTCCCTTGGAGCTCTTTCCCAAAGGACAAAATATGCAGGGAGAGAGGAGGGATCAGACCAAGGCAACTCCCACCAAGGGCCTCTGTCGAAGGGTCAGAGGGTCAGAGAGTCCTGATAGGGTCTGCCTGTCATCCTGTTATGTTGCTGCCTGAGATGATGCTACAGGCTCTGCCCAGTTCCTTGGATTCACCCCTTCACCCCCTTTGTGATAATTCTCACTCTCACTAGCCCTGGGGCTCTTGAGTGGGCAGGAGCAGGGCCCAGAAGCAGGGTGGGAGAGCTGGGCATCACATTTGCAGCCAGTGATAAGCGTGGAACTTTGTTTTCTTTTGCTAAAGAATGAACGTGTGAGTACAAGTATGTGTGTGAGTGTGAGCATATGAGTGTGTGAATGTGAGGTGTGAGAGTGTGAGGAAGTGAGCATGAGAGAGTGAGTGTGATGTGAAAATGTGTGAGTGTGCGAGTGTGAGAGTGTATGAATGTGAGTGTGACAGTGTGGGTGTGAAAGTG
>CAUYON010182476.1:0-29974 GCA_963573935.1 Arctocebus calabarensis | reverse complement strand
CTGCAGACTTTTCCCTCCAGCAGAAAGCAAGAGGCAGGCGCTAGCCCCTGGTGCTCCTCCTGCCACCACACCAAAGGCCAGCCCTGGGGAGGAGGCTGGTGGTCATCCCATACTTCCTGCATCCCCGATGGGGCATCCTGTACCTGGGACACAGCACTGCGGTGCTGGCCCCATCTCAGAGAAAAAATGTACATTAGGTCGGGATGTTGGGGCTGGAATATTACAGGTGTTTGTAGAACTGATGGAAATTAACCATAGTAAAAGTGGGTGGATTCTGGAATTTTTAAAATTATAATCAAATATGGAACACAAAGTATGTTTATGCCATGTAAAAAGTTTTCTATTAGTTGCAAGGTTTGGGAATTGCTTTACTAAGGGTTTGATCTTGTGACAATTTGTTTCTTTTTTTTCTATTATTTGGGGCAGGCTCACTTTGTCACTCTATTAGAGTGCCATGACATCATACTCAAACAACCTCAAACTCCCAGGCTCAAGTGATTCTCTTTCATCAGTCTCCCTAGTAGCTGGGACTACAGGCACCTGCCACAATGCCTGGCTATTTTTAGAGACAGGGTCTGGTTCTTGCTCAGGCTGGTTTAAACTGGCAAAGTATGTGACAAAATGATTTCAAACCACAGACATATTTAAAGAAACAACCTCATAAACTGAAGTTCTACTTCAACATATGTCTTAATAAGCTCTTTGTATCTGCCATGTACCTGCCACACCTCACATCAGGAATTCTGCTGTGTGAAATCGTGTGTATTTATAACAGTTCATATATATTAAAAGGGGATTTCTGCAGGAGCCTTAGCCGGGCCTGGCTTATATCCCCCATGCTGAGAGAATGGGGACTGAGGACCCTGTTCTTGGCAAAGGAAAGCACTCCAGAAAAAGAGGAAAACTAAAAAGTAAGCTGAGTGAGTCAGAACAAAGAAAAGTCAGCTAGTCTGCACTTAAGCCAGCCATTGCTAGCAAGCTTCTGACCTTTTCTGAAATTCTAGCCTGTTGGGGATATAGCTTATGAACACCCTGCTGGGTCTTTTGAGCACTCTGAAGAGAATAATGACCATAGAATAGAATATGGCAAATCCTAGAAAAGATACATCTTCTAGGGTAGTGGTTCTCAACCTTCCTAATGCCGCAGCCCTTTAATACAGTTCCTGTGGGTCACAACAAGTTGCAACAGTTGAGAGCCGCTATTCTAGGGCTTTTCCTGCCCATTAAACAGGCAAAGCAGGCTCGGCACCTGTGGCTCAACGGGCTAAGGCGCCAGCCACGTACACCTGAGCTGGTGGATTCGAATCCAGCCCAGGCCCGCCAAACAACAATGATGGCTCTAACCAAAAAATGGCCGGGTGTTGTGGCAGGCACCTGTAGTCCCAGCTACTTGGGAGGCGGAGGCAAGAGACTCTCTTGAGCCCAGGAATTGGAGGTTGCTGTGAGCTGTGATGCCACAGCACTCTATCCAGGGTGACAGCTTAAGGCTCTGTCTCCAAAAAAATAAATAAATAAATAAATAATAAGTAAACAGGCAAAGCAGATACCCATTGTGGAGATTTGCATTTTCCTGGGGCAGAGACCAATAGAGTAGCTTGAGCCCTGAGATATGGGCAGAAGAGCTTATAACCCTCATAGCAGAGGAAAATCTTCTGTAGTTGTGATGGAAGGAAAATGCTTCCCTCCCACTGATCCCTCAGAGGAGATTAACATGGGGGTTCTCCCAATACAAGGCTCCAGCTTACTTTTAGTTTTCCTCTTTTTCTGGGGTGCTTTCCTTGCCAAGAACAGGGTCCTCAGTCCCCATTCTCTCAGCATGGGGGATTTCAGATTTCTGAAGACTATCCTTAAGGTTAATAATAGTAGGAGCTGATATGATCAATCCGAGAAACGTCTTTTTCCGTCTCTCATCTTACCCTCTGGGCAAATAGACTTCAATAAAATCAGAGTGACGCAAACACTCTGGACCATTGCCAGAATCCCACAATGGGCCATGGACCCCTGAGCTCCCACTTTTAATTCTACTCTATGTCTCATGTCTCTTTGTTTACCACTGTTTCTAACCCTATATTTCTTCAGTAGATCACCCCCAGTTTCCGCAGGTCTTAGCGGACTCTGCTCCCAGGGCGGGACCCAAACACCCCATACCTGAGATCATTCAGACAAGCTGGATTCAGCTTCCTGAGGCCTCAGGCAAAGTCCTGAACTTGTGTGGGCTGCTTTTCTGGGCTTCTCCTTACCGAGTCTAAAGTAAGGAACTTGGACTGAATGAACCTCAGAGTCTCTCTCAGCATTATAAATCTATAGCTAATGGATTTGTAATGATATTAAATTCCATTATCTAAAAACAAACTCCAGGCTCTGCGCCTGTGGCTCAAGTGGCTAAGGCACCAGCCACGTACACCTGAGCTGGCAGGTTCGAATTCAGCCCAGGCGCCCGCCAAACAACAATGTCGGCTGCAACCAAAAAATGGCTGGGCGTTGTGGCGGGTGCCTGTAGTCCCAGTTACTTGGGAGGCAGAGGCAGGAGACTCGCTTGAGCCCAGGAGTTGGAGGTTGCTGTGAGCTGTGATGCCACAGCACTCTATCCAGGGTGACAGCTTGAGGCTCTGTCTCAAAAAAAAACAAAAAATAAATAAATAAAAACAAACTCTGAAGCAACTGCAGGACGACAGATGACAAGTTGCAGATTTATGTAAAGGACATAAATGCATCTCTTATAAACCAGATATCACACATAGAACCAGGCATTTAGGGTACATACTCTGGTTTTTTTCATGAATTTAAATGAATAATGATGCCAGTTGAAAATTAGTTTCCTTGGAGCCGAAGTTACTTGGGTCTGAGTCTTCTGGGGAAAAACATCATTTCCCAGCTTGGTAAAATAGAATAAGGGATATCTATAGTGACCGTAATAACAATCACTCTATATACTAAGGACAAGGAAATGAGAGAATGGCCAGGACAGAAGGGAGGACCCGGCTCAGAACCACTATCTGGTCCTGTCGATGGCCAAAGCCAGTTAGGCAACAAGGCTCACCAGTCACTTCTTCAAGACACTTCTGCTTAATGTAGACTCAACTGGATCAAGTAACACAAATAAAATGAAACTTCTGGGTAAGCCAGTTCTGGAGACTCACAAAACTAGGAAGAGGCCGGGCACAGTGGCTCAGCCTATAATCCTAGCACTCTGAGAGGCCAAGGTGGGTAGATTGCCTGAACTCATGGGTTCGAGACCAGCCTGAGCAAAAGTGAGACCCAGTAGACTCTAAAAATAGCCAGGTGTTGTGGTGGGCACCTGTAGTCCCAGCCACTTGGGTTGCTGAGGAAAGAGAATCACTTGAGCTCAGGAGTTTGTGGTTGCTGTGAGTTGTGATGCCACAGCACTGTACTGAGGGCAACAAAATAAGACTCTGTCTCAAAAAAACAAGAGAGAGAAAGAAAAAGAAACTAGAAAGAAAAGAGCAAATTATGTTCAAGGCAAGCAAAAGGTAGGAAGCACTAAAGATAAGAAATGCAATAGAGGGGCGGCACCTATGGCTCAGGAGTAGGCGCCGGCCCCACATACCAAAGGTGGCGGGTTCAAACTTGGCCACGGCGAACTGCAACAAAAAAGTAGCCGGGCATTGTGGCGGGCGCCTGTAGTCTCAGTTACTCTGGAGGCTGAGACAAGAGAATGGCCTAAGCCCAGGAGTTGGAGGTTGCTGTGAGCTGTGAAGCCATGGCCCTCTACCAAGGGTGACAAAGTGAGACTCTGCCTCTTAAAAGAAAAGAAAAGAAGTGGAATAGAAAACAGAAAATGGAAAAAGATCTATGAAACCAAACGCTGGTTCTTTGAGAAAATTTAAAAAATAGATAGACCTCCAGCTATACTGAAAAGAAAAAATAAAAGGAAGAGGCAGAGCATCGTGAATGAGAAACCCCGTCACTGTGGACTTAGAGGACAGTAAGGGACGTCGTAAGCGGCTTCGTGCCTGCAAATTATACAAGACATATGAAAGGCGCAAAGTCCTCGTGAGACACAAACCACTGCAGCTCAGTCAAAAAAATACAGGGCCAGGCAAGGTGGCTCACACCTGTAATCCTAGCTCTCTGGGAAGGCTGAGGCAGTTCGATTACCTGAGCACAGGGGTTCAAGACCAGCCTGATTAAGAGCGAGACACCATCTCTACTAAAAATAGAAAAAGCAGCCATGCATCATGGTGGGCACCTGCAATCTTAGCTACTGCGGAGGCTGAGGCAGGAAGATTGCTTTGAGCCCAAGAATTTAAGGTTGTCGTGAGCTATGATGCCAGGCACTCTTCCCAGGGCAACAGACTCTAGAAAAAAACTCTAAGGAATCGATCACAAAAAATACCAGACCTATGACTCGGCACCTGTGGCTCAACAGGCTAAGGCGTCAGCCACGTACACCTGAGCTGACGGGTTCGAATCCAGCCTGGGCCCGCCAAACAACAATGATGGCTGCAACCAAAAAATAGCCGGGCATTTTGACGGGTGCCTATAGTTGGGAGGTGGAGGCAGGAGACTCACTTGAGCCCAGGAGTTGGAGGTTGCTGTGAACTGAGATGCCACAACACTCTACCCAGGGCGACAGCTTTAGGCTCTGTCTGAAAAAAAAAAAAAAAAAATAGCAGACCTATAAAGTGTGTTTAATAAGATACCACATATAAAATCAGTTGTATTGTATTTCTACATATGAGGGCTATTGGAAAGTACCCAGCCTGTAATATGAAAAACAGATACATGACTGGATACCCTTTGGCAGTCCTCTCAAGAGCAACAAATAGAAATTGAAACTTCCTGTAGTCTGAGCACTCTGAGAGGCCAAGCAGGAGGATCCCTTGAGCTCAGTTCCAGACCAGCCTGAGCAAGAGCAAGACCTGTCTCTACTAAAAATGGAAAAATCAGGCTGGGCCTGGTGGCGGTTGACTGTAGACCCAGCTACTTGGGAGGCTGAGGCAAGAGAATCACCTAAGTTCAAGAGCTGGAGGTTGCTGTGAGCTATGACAACACAGCACTCTACCAAGGGCGATAAAGTGAGACTCTGTCTCTTAAAAAAAAGAAAAGAGTTTGGGGAGGGTCCAGATAGGTGTGTGCTGTCACAGATCCCAGACGTGAGTAGCCTCCTCTCTGCTGGCTCCCCCAGGGGCAGAGCCAGAAGTGCTGGGGACTCATGTCCCTGCTTGGGCTATGGCCACTGACTACCCAGGACCATGCTGGGATTAAGCTGTGCTCCCCAGACTTGGACTGAATCTACCCTTCACTCCCCATTGGATGTTCTGCTTCCAAAAGCGTTTACCCATCTCCTCTCCTCCCCACCCTCTCCTGGGCACCTGGGCACAAATCCCCACCTGGGAGTCAGCTTCTGACACCACCCAAGATTCCAGACACCTTTTAAAGGAGCTGCTAGGAAACACAGGGATATGTGGAGTACAGTGACAGCAGGCAGGTGTCGCAGTGTGGTCACCCTGCCACACCACCCATGTGCTCTCGCCTGCCTCCAGGTGATTTGATATCCCAAAACTGTGACTTGGGAACATCACTACGGATTTGCCAACGTCCTGAAGTGTCCCAGAGACTCCCCCACCTCACAAAGGGTCAACTGTGGGAGCGAGGAACCCCACACAGGCCCTACCTGTCCTGACAGGCTCAGCTTCTCACCAGCTGACAATGGTGGGGTATTGAAGGCGCTCTGCTATTGACTCCAGGCACACGCTCTTTTGAAATGGGGTAGAGAGGGAACCTTGTGTTTGTGTCTCTTCTCTGGCCTCAAAACCCAGTGGCTTTTCCTGTGAAACAGCACCATGGCCTCCCATGCATCCATCCAGGTGGTCTCGGTGGCCCTAAAGTCCACCCAATGTGATGAGGTGCTGCCAACTAAGTCTTGTTGCCCAAGGTGGGCACCCACTGGACAGCTCTCTCTAGAGCCGTGTGCACTGCCAGGACATCTCCCCACCCTCTCAGGGGAACTGAGGTGCGCTCTGCCCTCACACTCAGATCCCTTCCTCCAGCCTAAGCACCCAAAGCCAATGGGTGGAAAGTTGTTTCACTTGTGTCTGAGAAGGCTGCCCTCCTTTCCAAAATAAGCTACAGAGATGTAATGAATAGTTTGCAAACCAAATCCTGATGTGGCCCCAGGGTGGCCACAGCAGTAATTCTTAAAGTGGGATCCTGGGGCTTCCACAACTGCAGTAGCAACAGCATCTGGGAACTGTCAGAAATGCAGATGCTCAGCCCCAAACCCAGACCTGCTACGCCAGACAGTCTGCTGCTGGGGCCAGTGCTCTGTGCTTTAAGGCACTCCAGGAAATTCAGATGCATGCTCAAGTTCAAGGCTCTGGAAGAGCTGCCTTTAAAGGAAGCCTGGAGCAAGGGCTTTTGCAGCACCATTCCTAATGCAGAAGAGAAGCCCCCCGACTCTCACCTGTCATCCCAGCACTGTGGAGGCCCAGGCAAGAGAATCACTTGAGGCCAGGGATTTGACACCAGCCAGAGCAACATGATGAAGCCCTATCGCTACAAAAAATAGAAAAATTAAGGCTGAGCATGATGGTTCATATCTATAATCCCAGCACTCTGAAAGGTCAAGGCAGGAGGATCCCTTGAACTCAGGAGTTTGAGACCGGTCTGAGCAAGAGTGAAACACTGTCTGTACTAAAAATAGAAAAACTAGCTGAGCATCATGGCAGGGGCCTATAGTCCCAGTTACTCAGGAAGGCTGAGTCAGGAGGATCATTTGAGCTTACGAGTTTGAGGTTGCTGTGAACTAGGCTGATGCCACTGCTGTACTCTAGCCTGGGCAGCAGAGTGAGATTCTGTCCCAAAAATAAATTAATTGGGGCCAAGCATGGTGCCTCATCCCTGTAATCCTAGCACTCTGGGAGGCCAAAGTGGATGGATTGCCAGAGCACAAGTTCAAGACCAGCCTGAGCCAGAGTGAGACCCCATCTCTAAAAATAGCCAGGCAATGTGGCAGACACTGTAGTCCCAGCTACTTGGGAGGCTGAGGCAAGAGAATCTCCTGAGCCCAAGAGTGTGCAGTTCCTGTAAGCTATGATGCCATAGCACTCTACCAGAGCAAGGGAGTGAGACCTTGGCTCAAAAAAAAAAAAAAAAAAAAAAATATATATATATATATATATATATACATATACACACACAAAACAAAGATGAAGATAGTAGACAGTGTCACCACTATTGACCAGAGCACCGTTCCTGCCTTCCTGTGTCCCCACCCCTCTATGCTATCCCCACATTCACCAGGCCCCTTGTACAGGTGCCCACTCTTTTTAGCAACCAGGCTTGTAGCCACCACTCCCCCCGCAGGACCCCCAACCAACCATCATGGAGTCCCAGCATGCCCTGCAGTTTTGCCAACACATGTCGACTGACCACTTGGGCCCACCCTCACCTGTGCAAGTGACAGGATCAACTAATTTCCCTGCCTGTGAACCAAGGTAGCCAAGGAGGCCTGGGAGGAAAACACACTCCAGTATCTGCAGACATCCCTCCAGAGACAGTTTCACCCGTGGTCTCACAAAGCAGACATCCACCAACACATTGGCCCCATCAAGACACAGGTCCTCGGCTTGGCACCTGTGGCTCAACGGGCTAAGGCACCAGCCACGTACACCTGAGCTGGCCGGTTCGAATCCAGCCCAGCCCACCAAACAACAATGACGGCTGCAGCCAAAAAAAAAGACACAGGTCCTGGAGGAACCTGAGGAAGACACCAGGGGCCCCTGGGGCTTCCAGACACAGAGTGGGCCTAGGATTTGGTGCCTCGCTGTATCTGTCTGAGGACTCCAGCCCCCTCCCTGGACATCACCTCTTCTCCCCATGCCCAGTCTGTGCTGGCTACTCTACTCCTCATGAGGATGCCCTGACAGCACCCACGGGACCTCTCTCCAGTGTTATCCTCCTCCACAGGATTTCACTGCCCTGTTTCTGGTCCAAATACCTGAGTAGCACATCTGGTTGGCCCAGCTCATCTTTCTAGGGGGAACAGGTTTCCAGCCAGCCTCTGAGTGGTGTCCAACCACAACCCAGTTGGTGTGGCTAGCAGGGATTGCAGGGTCCCCTTTCCAACATCTCTGATCATCTCTCTCCAGAATTGACTCATCTAAAGTTTTAGAGTTTTGATTTGAAAGCTCCCATCTCATGTAGTTTTATTTCATCTTTAAAGATTGACTCATCATCATCAGCCTGATAACCTTAACCTAGAAGTCCAGCTTTGGGTGGCAGTGACTGTTGCCGTGCACTGATCCTCCCCACCAGGAGCCGGAACTGCCTCGAATTCTCTCAAAGGGGCTGAGAGTGGGGGCAGAGAGAGCTGGTCAGACACCCTCACTTCACTCTGGTCTCATTCCCACACTTGCTGACGCTGGGCGAAGGCTGGCAAGGTTAGCTGACACTGGCTGTCAGAACAGAGGTTGGGAGGAGAAGTCAAGGTCCTGGCAGCAGCTTCCCCAGCTACTCCTCAACCACACAGGGGGCTAGTTAATAAACACCCAGGCTGGCAGTAGAGACGCCCTTTCTCCCAGGAAATTATCTCAGAGGAGCTCCATGGCCTGGATCTTGCTGCCTGTTAAAGTGTAACTGATGCCCGTGTCACACTTGGTTCCAGAATGAGTGTCCAGGGAAGTGTTTAGTTTAATGGATGAACAAAGCAGCCTTTGTCTCAGCCAGCACCAGGCTATCCTCTGATAGGAAGTGACTGGCTCAGTCCCCTGGGAATGTGTAGCCTTGTGGTTACCCAGTTAACCCCGTTGAGGGAGGAATGGGGCTGGTAGCACCCACACTGATGCTAGAGGGAGGCCATGGGGGGGGCTTATTTCTATGAGGTTGCAGTTCCACTTCATGATTTCCATCATCTGGAGTGAAGGTGGTGGTCACCACTCTGTCCCATCTCTTCCAGGGTCTTGCCCAGTCATCCAGATCCCCCTGGAAGGGGGGCTGCAGGTCTCCCAGCACCTGCACTTCTGGGTCTCCCAGAGAGCTTTGCCAAAACCTGGGCCCCAACCAGGTTGACAAGTTACACCTCTGGCAGAGGTGTGAGTCTACCACTGGTACTTCTTTTTAAAAAGCTCTTTGGGGGTGGGCACAACAGCTCATGCCTGTAATCCTAGCACTCTGAGAGGCTGAGGGGGGATTGCTTGAGCTTACAAGTTGGAGACCAACCTGAGCAAAAGTGAAACCCCATCTCTGGCTCAGCACCTTTAGCTCAAGCAGCTAAGGCGCCAGCCACATACATCAAAGCTGGTGGGTTTGAATCCAGCCCGGGCCTGCCAAACACCAACTACAACCAAAAAATAGCCAGGCATTGTGGTGGGCCCCTGTAGTCCCAGCTACTTGGAAGGCTGAGGCAGGAGACTTGTTTGAGCCCAAGAGTTGGAGGTTGCTGTGAGCTGTGATGCCACAGCACTCTACCCAGGGTGACAGCTTGAGGCTCTGTCTCAAAAAAAAAAAAGAAACCCCATCTCTACTAAAAATAGAAAAACTGAGGCAGAGGATCGCTTGAGCCCAAGAATTGGATGTTACTGTGAACTATGACACCATGGCACTGTCCCAGGGTGGTAGCTTGAGACTCTGTCTCAAAAAACAAACAAAAAAACCCTCTTTGGGTTACTTCCAAATAAATAGGAAGATGAGAGCTGGGTAGAGTATAAATAGAATGAGAAGGGCCAGGAGTTAATTGAAATGCATGAGGCTGGAGGTTCACTTGAGCTCAGTAGTTGGAGACCAGTCTAAGTAGGAGTGAGACCTCATATCTACTAAAAATAGAAAAACACGGGCAGTGGCTCAACGAGTAGGGCATCAGCCCCATATACTGAAGATGGCGGGTTCAAACCCAGCCTCAGCCCAACTGCAAAACAGAAAAATAGACGTGTATTGTGGCGGGCGCCTGTAGTCCCAGCTACTCAGGAGACTGAGGAAAGAGAATCGCCTAAGCCCAGGAGTTGGAGGTTGCTGTGAGCTGTGACGCCACGGCACTCTGCTGAGGGTAACAAAGTGAGACTCTGTCTCTACAAAAAAAAAAGAAAGAAAGAAAAACACAGCCAGGCTTTGTGGCCAGTGTCTGTAGTCCCAGCTAATTAGGAGGCTGAGGCAGAGGGATTGCTCAAGCCCAGGAGGGAGAGATTGCTATGAAATAGGATGATGCCACAGCACTCTACCCAGGGCAACAGAGTGAGACACTGCCTCAAAAAGAGAGAGAGAGAGAGAGAAATTATTATAAATATTATACTAAGGCTCGGCGCCTGTGGCTCAACAGGCTAAGGCACCAGCCTCGTACACCTGAGCTGGCGGGTTCGAATCCAGCCCAGACCTGCCAAACAACAATGACGGCTGCAACCAAAAAAAAAAAAAAAATGGCTGGGCATTGTGGCAGGCGCCTGTAGTCCCAGCTACTTGGAAAGCAGAGGCAAGAGACTTGCTTGAGCCCAGGAATTGGAGGTTGCTATGAGCTGTGATGCCATGGCACTATACCCAGGGTGACAGCTTGAGCCTCTGTCTCAAAAAAAAAAAAAGAAAAATAAATAAATATTATACTAAAATCTTTCAAACTTCATGATTTTTTAGTTAAAAAACAATGGAAATTGGCTGGGTGCAGAGGCTCACACCTGTAATCCTAGCACTCTGGGAGGCTGAGGACTCAGACATCCCTGAGCAAGAGTGAGACTTTGTCTTTACTAAAAATAGAAAAAAAAAAAAAACTAGCTGGCCATGACAGGTGCCTGTAGTCCCAGCTACTTGGGAGACTGAGGCAAGAGGATCAAGTGAGCCCAGGAGTCTGAGGTTGCACTGAGCTATGACACCATGACACTCTATCCAGGATGACAGAATGAGATTCTGTCTCAAAAAAAAATTCTACTTCTCTAAATTTTGGCATATAAAATAGCAATAAGGTTTGACATCTTCCATAATGAAAGTTTTTAAAAATGCTCCCCAAGAATTCTGTGTAGCCCAGCCAGGAGTGGGAGGGAGAACTCCCAGTGAATTTTATGGGACCAGAGCTGCCATGCAAGAACTCCACTCGAACAGCAGGGGGCACCATCTCACCAGGGCGAGAGTCCACGGTCAGCCAGCTGGAAGTCAGCGCTGCTTCATTCCTGGTGAATGGTAACAGCCCAGAGAGGCAGGTCTCAGGGTCATCATTTTACAGGTAGCTTGTCCAAGCCAAAGGGTCAGCAGCACAGGAGGCCCAAGGCTCTGTGGGGCAGGACACCTCCCTGGACCCACCCTTTGTTTGAGTGTCCTGAGTGACTGGGAGACAGAACCTGACAGCAGAGGTGCCCTTTAGCTACTAAGCATGATGCCCTCTGAGGAGACAGGAACAAGGTGGCCAGGTGGGGCCCAGCCCTGGGGAAGCCAGGCCAAGGATGCTGTGCCAGGCTTGGCATTATGGACACACCCTAACCCCAGACATCCCAGTAGTGCCTCCCCACCCACACCCTGAGGACAGCCCTGGCTTGGTCAGCCACATGCCGCACACTGGAGGTGGCCAGCGGGGACAGCCCCATGACCCACCAGTTGCCCCTAGGTTTGGGGTCCTTGGATGATTTCTGGCCAGCTGGTGGGAACCAGCACTTGGGGAGGCTGGAAGCCACTTCTCCGTGTCCTTCCTTCCCAGGAGACTGCTCCAGTGAGCACCTCAGCTGCTGTGCCCTCCTGGGAAGCACTGCAGATCACACCCTCAGCCCACCCAGTGGCCTGGCCTTCCTGGCCTATGGCTGGTGCTAACCCAAATCCTAGGGGTGGGCGCCCAGCAGAGGCCACACAAGCCAGTATGGAAGTGAGGACTGATGTCCTCCTGAGGGTATTCAGACAGCAGACCTAGCCCCAACCCTGGGCCCACTTAGCCTAGGGCAAGGCCAGCCCGATCCTATGCACCCAGCCCAGACCAGCCAAGGAGACCACATGGAGCCAGGGCCCTGAGGAGGGGGCCCTGGCTGGCCAGCACCCGAGTAAGCCCTCAGAGTCAGGACGAGCACCCAGCATCACGCCCAACCCCCAGCCAGAATCAACAGGTTTCTCAAACATCCACTCCCCTCCCTCTAGCATCTGGGTTGTGTGCTGGCTCCTGGGCCTCCCACTCCTTGCTTCGCTCACTGCCCACAGTCACCCTTACACATGACCCTCACTCAGTCCTCACCCAGACGCTTACCCTCATGCAGGTGAGTGGGACCCTGGGCAAGTCACACAACCCCTCTGAGACTCAACCTCCTTGTCCCCAAAAGGGGGTGCTGATTCCTGTGGAGGGCACGCAATGTGGATGGCAAGGGGGCTCTCTCCATAACAACACATGTACAGCCTGAGCTCCAGGATCCAGGCGGCCAAAGGGGCACAGTGCTGCATGTGATAACACAGCACAGCACCTCTTGATTTACAGGACAGGCACACACATGTACACACGCAAAACTATGACCACAAAGATACTTGGTACATGTATGTATGTGAGGGCCACATGGGAAGAGTCTGGCAGCCATGCACATGCCAGAACATAACAGAGAGGACTCATCCAGGTGCACTTGAATTTCCTTGGTAATGCTTTAATTTCTTTTTTCTTTTTTTGAGACAGCGTCTCACTCTGTCACCCTGGGTAGTGCTATGGCATCACAACTCACATCAACCTCAAACTCCTAGGCTCAAGCAATTCTCTCACTTCAGCCTCCCAAGTAGCTGGGACTACAAGCAGCAACCACAATGTCCAGCTATTTTTGTTGCAGTTGTCATTGGTGTTTAGCAGTCCTGGGCCAGGTTCGAACCCAGCAGCCTCGGTGTATGTGGCTGGCGCCGTAACCACTTTGCTATGGGTGCTGAGCCAATGTTTTTAATTTTTATGTTCAAGAATTACTGTAGTCAGGGGCTTGAATTGAACCAAATTGTCCCTAGCTGCAAATTCAACAAGTACAAAAGGAATGATTTTGATATAGACAGAAGTAAAAGGTGAATTCTTTGCAATTTGGTTGCTCATATACCTCAAAATCTAAAATTGCAATAAACCATACTACACAGCAGCCTTACCTCCAAGTTCACTAGCGTCCACCTCAGCTTCATCCCCTCCCCAACTGCTATGGTACATGCACATACTGGCCTTGCTACTCAGGTGTGCTCTGCAGACGTGCAGTAACAGCCTCATCTGCAAAATGTTAACAGAGGCAGATTCAGAATCCACCTCCCCCACCTATTGAATCCCCCAGGTAATTTGTCCACGCTCTGCAAGCTGAGTGGGCCTCTTCCTCAGTTTCACTTTAAAAATCACCTGGAAAAGCTGGGCCGGGTGGCTCACACCCGTAATCCCAGCACTTTGGGAGGCCAAGGCAGATGGATTTGCCCTGACCTCACAGGTTCGAGACCAGCCTGAGCAAGAGCGAGACCCTGTCTCTAAATATAGCTGGACATTGTGGCAGGCACCTCTAGTCCCAGCTACTCAGGAGGCTGAGGCAAGAGAATCGCGTAAGCCCAAGAGCTGGAGGTTCCTGTGAGCTAAGACTCCATGGCACTCTACCAAGGGTGACAAAGTAAGACTCTGTCAAAAAAAAAAACAAATCACCTGGGGAGTATTGCGAAAAAGAGATTCCTTATTCCCACACCTGAGACAATTTGCATAATTTTGGGAGGGCTATAAAGTATAATGGAATTTAAATTCAGAAAATGAAGATTTGCATAGCAACTCACTCACTATAATTTTTTTTTTGAGACAGAGTAGAGCGCTGTGGCGTCACAGCTCACAGCAACCTCAAGCTCTTGGGCTTAAGCAATTGTCTTGCCTCAGCCTCCCAAGTAGCTGGGACTACAGGTGCCTGCCACAATGCCCAGTTATTGTTTTTGTTGCAGTGGTCATTGTTGTTTAGCAGGCCCAGAATGGGCTTGAACTGGTGTATGTGGCCAGCACCCTAACCACTGAGCTATGGGCACTGAGCCTCTCTATAATTTTATATAAGTTTCTCCCTGTCTTTCATTTTCCTCCAAGAAAATTAAAATTTTATACTGATGATAAAATGACAAATGATGATAAAATAATGATAGTTATAGTGATAAGTAAAATGATGACAAAATGAACATATTTATAAATTCTAAACCCAAAACCAATGGCATTGTTAATGATTGGCATGGTGGGAGATCAAATAACTAAATCTTTGCTGAACAGAAGAAAAAGAAGTACTATATGATTTTAAATAAATAAAATTTGAAATAATGCCCTTCTTGCAAGGGTCTGGGGAGAACCACACCCTCAGAGCCTAATGAGGGCCTCACCCTCTGCCCTCACTCCTCTGTCCCCTCCGTGCCTCCATTCCAGGTCGTTTATTCACTCAACAGGCATGTGCTCCTGCTTCCCCACCCCACCTCCCGCTGCTCTCCAGCAGGGCTCTGGCCTGCGGGCGCCAGCAGCTCCCTAGTAACCTCCAGTAAGGACTGGATTAGAGGAAACCTCACAGTTAGCTCTGGTCCTGGGAACCGAATCAACAACCTTTCCTAAATGTTTGGAGATGACCTAAAATCCAGCACTAGTGTTTTTCATGGCTGAACACCAGTGAGTTTTCTTATATCCTGACAACAAAGAAGTAGCAGAAAACAGGCCAACTTGGAGGATTTTTCTAAACATCTGAAAAACCTCAGCAAGGTGTCCCTGGGGCTTCACATCAGGACCTGAGACTGTCCGAAGCCTTTCAGGTGCCATTTCTTGACCGTAGCACCGACATGAGAGATACTTTTCCCAAGCCTCCTTTGGCTCCGGCTCCCAGGTTTGTTTGACCAGCTGGGTGTGTCTGGGCCAGCCACATGTGCCTACAACCCACTTGTCCCTATAACACATTCAGCAAACACCCCCAAAAGACCTGCTCTGGGCCAGACTCCAGGAGTACAGCCTCCACCCACAAGCCCAAGCTCCAGGCTCCCCCAGATCTGGTCATCTTAACAGGAAGTATCATACCAAGACTTGAGAGAAATGGAGTATTTTTCAGGTCCCATGAGATATAGTCCCCAGAAGGGCACTGGGGGAAATAGGTTCCAGTGGCAGCTCCCAGGAGACCATGCCTGTTGTCTGCACCACTGGGCTCCAGAGAGCAGACGGGCAGCAGTGTGTGCACAAGGTCAGGCCCTGGAGAGAGGCATTGCAGGTGGTAGGTGGAGGGACAGTGAGGGGAGGAGGGCATGACACCTGGGCTGGCAGGAGGGACGCCAGCAATGGGGGAGGGCAGGACCATGGATGTCCCTGGCAGGCCTAGGAAACCAGTACCCAGGCCAGGGAGAAGTCCTGCCTGAGGCCAAAGCAGAGTTATAAGATCCCAGAATTCATGAGCCAAGCCCACTCAGTAAGACACCCTCTGGGAATGTGGGGACATTGGGCAACTGATGGAGGAGGGCTCATGGGCAGCCCAGACAATAAGCTCCCAGTGCCATCCAGGGAGGCACCAAGCAAGCCAGGGAGTACCCTTCTTCAGGATGCTGGCCAGGAAGGGGTGGGCTCTGCACTTAACCCAACTCCACCTGCCTCTGATCACTGCCAACATTCACAGACCAGGTATCCTGTCACTTCCACCCCAGCTGCAGTTTCCTCCCCTGTAAAATAGGATTGTAATGTCTACATCAGCAGGTCATGGTGACACCGCCCCAGGATGAACTCAGGTGACTCAGGACACAAGTCTGAGATGATGGAGTGTGATGGGGACAGCAGTAACATCAGGGCCAGAGAAATAGTGCAGACAGAGCCCAACTGTGCTCCTCCCACCCTGGGGCCCTGGACTCCAGAGGGGTCTGTCCAGAGTAGGTCTCTAGGTGCCTTCACGTGGAAGAAGGGTTGCTGGAGCTCTCAATGGCCTCCCCAGCCATGGAGAACACCCCCACTCCCACTTCCAGAACCAACAGCAGGAAACAGCTGGGAAAATAAGACAGGCAATGCTGTGGACTACAACCATGCCTTGGCAGCCCGGGGTGGTGACTGGGGGTGACAGCACCCCTTCCAGACACACTCCTGCTCCTGTTCTTCCAGGTTATCCAGAAAATACCCACATTTTTGGTCAACTTTGGGTTGTCAGAGGCCAAGCTTCACCAACTCTCTCTGCCAGTGACCTTCCAGTGTTATGTCCCAAGGGACACTGACCAAATCCATTTTATTGTCACTGCTGCTAATACTGATGAATTGCAACCGGGCGAGTCATCTCCCCATCCTTGCTCTGGAGCTAATAACACCACCCACTCAGGGCTTACAGGTCTTCATCATGAGCATGTCACCTCTGTAATCAGAGAATAAAAACAGGGCACTTTAAAAACAATCAAGTAATAACCCCCAGCCAGGCAGGCATCTGATGATAAGATCGAGTCAGGGAGGGATCTCACGAACTCCCAGTTGGGTGCTGTCCAGATGTCTGATGCCACCGGCCTGACCACCCCCACCACAGGCTTTATATCACACTGAGTGTCGCAGACCCTGAGGCAGTCCCAGAATTCCTCAGCTCCTGCCACACCGCCCTTTAACAGGTGGCTGTGCCAGGCCTGAAAGCTGGAATTTCAGCCCTTCTGCCCCAGGTCACCTCGCTGAGGTTGTGCGGAGGCTACTTTTTTTCTTTTTCTTTTCTTTCTTTCTTTCTTTTCTTTTCTTTTTTTTTTTTTTTGTAGAGACAGAGTCTCACTTTATCGCCCTCAGTAGAGTACTGTGGCATCACACAGCTCATAGCAACCTCCAACTCTTGGGCTTAGGCGATTCTCTTGCCTCAGCCTCCCAAGTAGCTGGGACTACAGGTGCCCACCACAATACCTGGCTATTTTTCTGTTGCAGTTTGGCCGGGGCTGGGTTTGAACTCGCCACCCTCAGTATATGGGGCTTGCACCCTACCCACTGAGCCACAGGCGCCGCCCATGGAGGCTGCTTTCTGCCAGGAAGGAAACAGACCTTGCTTTCAGTCCACTCTCGGCATCCAAGCGATATGAATGGGTCAGGCCCTCAGGGAGCTCTCACGAGCAGGGACCTAGCCAGCTATGCTCCTGATCCTCTATCCTAGACCAATAATCATATTGGTTTCCCCCATGTGCATAGAAGAACTTGCAGGGCTCATTTGTTGCACACTTGTCCCTGCTCTGGGAGCTTGGACCCTCTAAGGGGCTTTGCCAAAGACCTCACAGGTCAGAACTACTTGCATTGTCTGAGGATTTGGGTTAAAAAAAAAAGTGGGGGGGGGAATGCCAAGCCAGAGGTCCAAATACTGTGTGATATGTCAAGAGATGACACTTCACAGTGTCATTGGTCACTCGCTCAAATCCCACAGCAACCCTGGAGAAGGAGACTGCTGGGGACGCTGGCTCTAGGCCTGCCTCCAGCCCACAGAGGCTCTGCCTGCCACTCCATCCTGTGTCTGGACTTGGTCCTCCACCCTTGGTCTCTCATCACAGGGCCCAGCACAGACCACAGGCAGGGAGGGTGGACAGCGGGTGGACAGAGGGATGGCTGCCAGGAAGCCTGGTAGGTGCTTACCACTGTGACGCCACTGGCACTGGCCTTGTCACTGCAGTTCTGGTCCTCTCTCACTTCCTTTTCCTGGTGGGTGACTCACCTGCATCGTCCACTCACACCCACACCTGAATCACCTTCAGCATCAGCTGAACATGAACATGGACAGAAGATGACCGACTCTGTGGGGATCCACAGTTGGAGCTAGATGTGACTAGCCAGCCCAGCTCAGCTGGAGCATCAAGTGATTCTGCTGCTGCCCCACAGTGGAGCCCTCCTTCCTGCAGGGGCGTGGCACTTCCCAGTCTGCACTCAAGGAAGCAGGGCTGGGGTTGGGATTTCCATGTGGCTGCCAGGAAACAGGTTCCCCAGGGCCTTTTGACTGCTCTTCAGGCGTTCAACCTTTTGACTACTTCATAAGGGGGTCAGCCAGAATGGAACCTAGGCCCTCTGACCTTAAACCTAGTGCCTTTCCAGGGAGGCCAGGCTTGAACCCAAGCAGAGGGAAGCAGAGGAGAGCCCAAGTCCCTCCCAGACAGTGAGAGGAGGGAGGCAGCAGCTGGCGTGGGGAAGGGCACAGCAGGCCTGATATGAGGAGTACTTCTGAGCTCCCCAGACCCATCTCACCTCCCTGGCAGGGCAAGTTTGGTGGTCAGTGGCAGGTGGGGAGGTGGACAGGGGAGAAGAGGGAAGCACACCTCCAGCTGGATGGGGCCTGTGCTGTGTGCTGTGGCCTCACAAAAGCCTGGCAGGCAGCAATTAATATAAGGGGAGCCTCAGGTTTGAAGAAACTTGCTCAATTCTGGTTAGGAAGCAGGGGCCATGGCCTCCTCCCCCTGTGATGGCCCTAAGGTGGGCTATTCCATGCTTCCACAGGGCAGGCTGGACTTTGCAAGAAGAGAAGGGCTGAGGTTCTCCAGACTCCCCTACCAACATGGGCCTGGCTGGCCACCCCATGAATCACAGTGCCTTCTCCCAGTTTCCAGTCCAGAAAGCTGGGTGACCCAAGAGGTACCCAAGGAGTAAAGGGGTAAAGGCTCAGAGGGCACCAAGGCCTGGTTATGAGGGACATACTAGGCCAGGCCTCCAGGTGGATGGAAGACGTGGCACTGGCCGACTCCAGTGCCTGCTCAGACTGGCTGGAGCTTCTGTTTTTACATGCACACTTCCCAGCTTCTTTTCCAGCTCTAGGTAAAGGCTGAGGAGGACTCCACTGGGCCTGGGGTTTCTCTGGCCTGAGCTAGTGGCGTTGGTTTCTCTCCCAGGCCTGATCCTGCTCTCTGGACAGAACTCTGAGCTGCGTGGCTCCTGCACGTGTTCCAAAGGGATTCTCCTGCTGCAGAGTGGCCCTGGGGACCAGAGGGTGTAGATCCCGGGCTGGAGGCCCTGAGCCACGCCCAGGAAGCGAGCACCTGAGGGGCAGGAGCAGCCCCTTGCCTCAGCCCTGTGCTCACCCCCAGACTCGTTCTCTCACGTCCTGACCTGACGGGAAAGGAAGGAGACTGTGGGCTCTGCTTAGATTTTTCGGGTCCCCCACCACCACCGCCGCAGAGATGAGTCTGGCCCTGTCGCCCAGACTGGTCTCGATTTTCCAATCTCAACCTCTGGAAGTGCAGAGATTACAGGAGCAAGGAAGTGAAGAAGTTGTTTTGATGAATAACGTTAACACACAGTCGGCCACACACAGACTTAGCCACCGCCCTGCCCCCGGAGCGTGGCCGCCTGCTCCTGTGTGGGCCAATCAGAGTCGGGGTTTCAGGAAGGGGATTCTGATTGGTCATCTTGAGTCAGGGGCCCACATAGGGACCAATCACCTGAGGAGGTAGGGTTACTGTGTCACGCCCAGCCCGGGCTTTCTCTCGCAGGGGACGTTCCTGGAGAATGGGAGCGGCTGGATACTAGCTCCACCTCCGAGCTCCGAAAGTACTCCGTGGTGGCTGCCTTAGAATTCCGTCTGCAGTCTGGGGCTGCGCTTCGTTTGCTCCCAAAGATGTGCATCTACAGTGAATGAGACAGCAGGACACTCAGAGTTCACCAGATTAGGCTCCTCACTCCCTGCTTTGCATCTGCTGTCGTTAGAGAGGTCCAGCCGAGACTACTGTCTATGAGCTCCTTGGGTCAGCATCGCCAGCCCCGCCCTTGGCCATGGGAAGGCTCCAGGATGCCCTTGGGCTTGCTGGAGTTTGCTGGAGGGAGCTCCAAAGACAGGCCTCCACCAGGCACCCCTGGCGGGGCAGGTAGCTGCACGGAGTGGAGAGGGTCTCCCTGGATTTGGGATAGGGTATGAGACGAGGCCATCCTTACGTGCCATGGATGGAGCCAAGATTAGCATCTTTTTTGGTTTCTCATCAGATTGGCTCAGCGCCTGTAGCTCAAGCTGCTAGGGCGCCAGCCACATACACTGGAGGTGGCAAGTTCGAGCCCAGCCTGAGCCTGCCAAACAACAATGACAACTACAGCCAAAAAATAGCCAGGCGTTGTGGAAGGCGCCTGTAGTCCCAGCTACTTGGGAAGCCGAGGCAGGAAAATCGCTTAAGCCCAAAGAGTTTGAGGTTGCTATAAGCTGTGATGCCATAGCACTCTGTGGAGGGCAACATAGTGAGACTCTGTCTCAAAGAAATAAAATAAAATAAATAAATCGCATCAGATCAGGGCAGAGCCCCCTGGAGAAAAAGGAGTGAGCAGTAACCCCCCTCCCTGCCCCAGCCCCCAGCACCTCCTGGATGTCCTAGGTCAGTTTTTCTGAACGCCAGCTCCCTGCCCAGAGCCTGAAGGTAGGGACTTGACTGCAGATTTTGCAGAAGTTAGTGGTTGAGAGTGTGTGAGTGGCATGTCTGGCAGCGGGGGCTGCCCTGCTGTTTCTCACAGCACACAGCTGGTCTCTGGATGCAGGGCTCAGAAACTGCCACTGGGTGCCAGACAGGAAGGTTCACTGTGGAACTCATGGAGCTGGCCAAGCCATAAGGGACCTAAAACACAATCATTTTGAAGATGGGGAAACTGAGGCCCACAGAGGGGAAATTATTGACCTAGTGACACATGGTGATTATGGCTGGACCAGGGACACCCCCACCATGGAAGAGGAGTGAGCTTTGGGGTCAGCTTGGGCCAACTGTAGGACTCTGGGTGAGCTCTTTCCTCTCTGAGCCTCACTTCCCTCTGCAGCAAAGAAACCCAACTGCAGGGACCATGGACCCAGCTACCCTGGAGCAGCAGGGAAAGAGGAATCAGAGAATCTTGAGACAGGACAGATTCTTGCTCCAGTGTTTACTGACCCCTCACTGGGCACTTGCCAAGTCCTCTGAGGGCATCTAGGGAATCTTGAATGGAAATGAATCAGCCCAGGCCTCCTGGGAGCCAGAGGAGGTCAGAGAGCAGGATGCTGGGAGATGCCTGAGAGGACACTTTGGGCAAACAGTTGCTCTGGCCTGCAGCTGGACAACCTCTTGCCATGCACCTGGGCCTCAGGCCTCAGAGTTTCCACATGTTCTGTGTGCTCTGCCAGGTTTTGACCCTGTGGTTAGCCCACCCACCCCCACAGACGCCTTTCAGACCCTCGGCCTCCTCTGTGCCCACTGTGCTTCTGCAGCACGCCAGGCGAGGTCCTGAGTGCTTGCTGTGCCCTGACACTCAGGTTGCGCCATCTCATTCTCATAACCCCCCTGAGCAACTGCCCAGATTCTTACCTCCACTGACAGGTGAAGACAGCTAGGCCCAGGAAATTGAGTCACATATCACCTCCACAGCCGCATCCCCCGATCCTGGCAGCTCATCCTCCAGCCGGTCTCTGGGGACAGCTCACTGGGCATCCCAGTGGCGTCCAGGGGCCATCGGATGTGCAGGGGAAGGGTGATCAGGCCCCCCACCAGCACTGTGATCACATGTGGCCTCCCCACCCTGCCTGCTGTCCCACTGGAGCTGGCTCTACTTGGCTCTGGAGTGAGGTGGAGTGTGGATCTGTCCCTGTGTTGGCAGGGCTGAGGAACCCCACCCAGGCCCCAGCCTCCCGGCTCTTCCAGCCTGCCCCAGGGCCCAAGTGTTGCTATTTGGCACAAATATAAAGCATTCTGTGGGAGCTCAGCCTGGGCAGGGACAGGGAGTGGGAGGCAGCTCCCTGAACATCTGGAAAACATCACCTCCCTCTCCCATGCGCTAGAGGTGACACAGCCGGTGTATTTGGGGAAAGGCATGTCCCTAGTCATGCCTGGCACAGCAGTCTTTTTATCCAAGCTGTGTTTTCAGTGACGACCCTGGAGAAGCAGGTGATGGTACCTACTTCCCCTTTAGGGGTGCCTGCCCCTCCTCAGGAGGGCCCATGCACTTTTTCTCTTCCAAAGGCTTTAGTTGTATTTGCTAACAGGGCCCTTTATTCTCCCTGAGGTGTGTCTTTGAGAATGGTGTGAAATAAACCAGTTTCCTCTCTTGAGAATTGTCCACACCCTACTTATAGACGAGTCCATCCTCTCTCCATTGATCTGCAGAGCTCCTTCTTCATAGGTCAAGTTCTTTAAACTTTTTGGTTTGATTCTAAAAGCAAAGAGACTAGTAAACAATTCTAATCCAGGGAGCCGGGGCTGGGAGTGAATGGGCACAGAGGAAGAGCTAAGCGGGGAGACCTGCTGGGTGGCCACTGGAGGAGTCAGCAGGGGTGCAAAGGAAGGGCCATGCTCCAAAGGAACTGGAGGGCCTGTCTGTACTGGGGCAGCTGTGCAGGCAGGCCTGCTCTGGTCTCCTGCCTGAGTACTTCTTAATTTCTTGGATTCCAGGAAGGCCCCCAGGGGCAGTGGGCAAGCCCTAAACAGGGGTGGGCCCATCCTGCAGCTCTGGCCAGCCCTTCCGGTGGCCCACATGAAGCCAAGCAGGGTTTCTGGGCGGGTGGCCATCCGGAGTCAGGGGCTGGCAGGCAGGAAGGCCTCAGAGAACAGCAGGCAACAAAGCGCAGGGAAGGCCCACAGCACAGAGCAGAGCCACGCAGGGAGGCCCTAGGGCTATGTAGGGAAAACAGGCACTGGCCTTGACCCTCTGTGTAGCAGAGCCCTTTAGTCAAAAGCTTGTGACCAACTGACCTCCTAGTTCCAAAGGGCTCAGGGCTGTGCACAGCCGTGTGCTGACCGTGCAGCCAGCTCTGAGCAAGGCCACGCTGCCCAGCCTTCTGGACCCTGGAGAACAAGACAAGACACTGGCTATGGGGGCCAGGTGGGCCTGAGGAAGAGTTAGCAGCCCTTGGCATGGGGGCAGACCCTGAGGTGTCAGTCCCAGGATTCGGGGGCTGGGACAGGATTCAGGAGGCAGAAATGGGGAGGCAGGAATATGGGGAGATGCCAGATAGTTCTGGCTGCATCAGTAGGGAGGGCTGGTGGGGCCTCCTTGTAACATTGACCCTTGGAAGTCAGCATTTCAATTTCAGGCTGGGCTGTGGGGGGCCTGGACAGTGCGGGCGGCTGGCAGGTTAACAAGAGGGAAGGCCATGCCCAGGCAGGGAACCCTGGAGCCCTGAGAGTGAAGCCTGGGGACGAGGGGAAGGCTGTCTCGGAGGGACCCTCTCAGCAGGACCCCCTAAACTGCCCTGACCCTTCCAGCCAGCTGCCCCCAGAATGCTGGGGCAGCAGAAACACAGTGGTGGCTGCTGGCTGGAGTTGGGAGCCCCTGCGCCTGACAGTGCTGCTCCCAGGGGAGGACTGGAGAATGAAGCTGGGGTGGACATCTGGCCAGCTGTCTCAGGGGTCGGGAGAAGGAGCAAGGGGAGGGCTGGGCTTTGGGCACCTGCTGGCAACTTCAGTGAGCCAGCTCAGGGCAAGGAGAGCTGATGGGGACTCCCTCTCCCATTAAGCCTCCAGCTCTTCCCAGGGTAGAGCCCCTCCTCCCAGGACTGGGCTGGGAGGTGGACATTGCCACTTGGCCTCCCTAACCTGGGCTAGGAGGGTGGGGGAGCCATTTGTGCCAATAGCTTCTTACTCAGGGACCCCAGAACAGGGGAAGAGCAGGCATGTCTGTTCCCCAGCCTCTGGTGGACCTGCAGAGAGTGGGCACACCTCCAGGGCACACGTAGGGGGTGACACATGGTAGAGTCTAAAAACACTCTGAGCAGCCTCAGTGCTGGGCCACTTTTTTGTTGTTGTTGTTGTTGAGACAGAGTCTCATTATGTCGCCCTCGGTAGAGTGCTGTGGCATCGCAGCTCACAGCAACCTCAAACTCTTGGGCTTAAGCGATTCTCTTGCCTCAGCCTCCCAAGTAGCTGGGACTACCAGGCGCCCACCACAATGCCCAGATATTGTTGTTGTAGTTGTCATTGTTGTTTGGCAGGCCCTGGCCGGATTCGAAACCACCAACTTCGGCATATGTAGCTGGTGCCCTAGCCACTGAGCTATAGACTCCAAGCCAGCTGGGCCACATTTTAAGGAAATTTTCTAGAAGTCATTTCACAGAGCTTAAAAGGTAATCCCCTTGGTTACCTGCCAGGGAGCCCCAGACCCGAGAGACCAGTTCTGGTTACTGGACCCCTCTTTACTCCAGATTTAGCAACTAATGTCAGCTAAAAGTGATTTTATACAAAATAATGTGTCAGAGACAATTGCTCCTGGGCACAGGTCCCAGATTTCAGCCTGTTACCAAAGGCCAAACGTGCCAGTTAATGATTAAACCTCTGGAGTCAGTGCTCAGGGACATATGCAGGGAACAGCCCAGAAAGGTGCCCGCCAGGCTCCTGGCTGGAGGCGGGAGGAGGGAAGCACCTTGGCCCCGCCAACAGGAACTGGTTCCTGCCCAGTGGTGGAAGGGAAATGCTTCTTCACCAAAGGAAAGCTAAAATATTGTCTAATTCCAGCACTGGGACAGCAAACAAGCTTCTCATTGTCTGCCAGCAGCCCAGGAAAGTCTTGCATTGCAGAAAGGGCTTAACCACATGAAGTGAGTGGGTGTAGGTGGGCACCAGGCATAAGAACCCTCACTTGGGAACACAGTTGTAGGTGATGATTCAGATCACAAAAGGCTGTTCTCCAAGGTGGTCAAGAGCTTTTATTTGTTTGTTTGTTTTTAGTGACAGGGTCTCACTCTGTCCCCCAAGCTGGAGTGTGATGGCACCATCACAACTCACTGCAGCTTAGAAGTCCTGGGTTCAAGTGATCCTCCCGCCTCAGCCTCCTGAGTAGCTAGGACCACAGGTGTGCATCACCATACTCAGCTACTTTTTAAAAACTTTTTGGGGTGTTACCTGTGGCTCATTGAGTAGGGAGCTGGTCCCATATACCTAAGGTGGCGGGTTCAAATCTGGCCTCGGCCGAACTGCAAAAACAGAAAAATAGCCGGGCGTTGTGGTGGACACCTGTAGTCCCAGCTACTTGGGAGGCTGAGGCAAGAGAATCGCCTAAGCCCAGGAGTTGGAGGTTGCTGTGAGCTGTGTGATGCCACGGCACTCTATCGAGGGAGATAGAGTGAGACTCTGTCTCTACAAAAAAAAAATAAATAAATAAATAAAAACTTTTTGTAGAGACACAGAGTCTTACTGTGTTACTCAGGCTGGTCTTGAACTCCTGGCCTCAAGCAATCCTTCCACCTTGAGTTTTCAAACTGCTGGTACTATAGGCAAGAGTCACCACACCCAGCCTAGGCCAAGGATTTTAAATTCAGAGAAGCCCGGGCTCCAATCCCAGCTCTACTACTTTTTTTTTTTTTAAGACAGAGCCTCAAGCTGTCACCCTGGATAGAATGCTATGGCATCACAGCTCACAGCAACCTCCAATTCCTGGGCTCAAGGGAGTCTCCTGCCTCCGCCTTCCAAGTAGCTAGTACTACAGGTGCCCACCACAAAGCCTGGCTATTTTTTGTTGCAGCTATTGTTGTTTGGCAGGCCCAGGCTGGGTTCGAACCAGCCAGCTAGGTATACGCCTTAGCCACTTGAGCCACAGGCGCTGAGTCAGTTCTACTATTTTTTAGTTGTCATAGATGTATGATGTTTCATGGCCTCAGTTTCCTCATCTGTAAAATGGGGACAAGGAACCATGGCACTGGACCTCAAGGGCATCATAAAATATAATGAGATGATCCATGTGAAACACTTAGTGCTGTAGCTGTGACATGTGGCTAGCACTCGATACACAGCAATTTTTGTTTTGGAGACAGAGTCACACTATGTCATCCTGGGTAGAGTGCTGTGGCGTCACAGCTCACAGCAAACTCAAACTCTTGAGCTCAAGTGATTCTCTTGCCTCAGCTTCCTGAGTCGCTGGGGCTACAAGAGCCTGCCACAATGCCTGACTATTTTTTTTGGTTGCGGTTGTCACTGTTGTTTAGCAGGCCCGGGCCAAGCTCAAACCTGCCAGCTTTGGTGTATGTGGCTAGCACCCTACTCACTGAGCTACAGGCGCTGAGACGACGGTGATCATTTTTATTACAATTATGGTCTCCAACAAGGTTCCATTCCTTGGCAAGATCCTTTCCGATCTCAGCCTTCTACTCATGTTGGTGTTTCTTTGCAAGTTGGTTGGACAGCGTTTATAGTCAGTGTTCAGGGCTCACCCAGGAACGCTCTGGAGGTGGAGAGAAGGTAGGGCACAGCCCCTTGTCTTTCCAAGACAGTCAGCAGATGGTGTGCAGGTGTGACATTTGTGTATATTGCAACTTTACTGGCATATAATTCACATACCACAAAACACACTTGGCGCCTGTGGCTCAACGGGCTAAGGCGCCAGCCAGGTGCACCTGAGCTCGCGGGTTTGAATCCAGCCCCAGGACCTGCCAAACAACAATGACGGCTGCAACCAAAAAATGGCCAGGCATTGTGGCGGGCACCTGTAATCCCAGCTACTTGGGAGGCGGAGGCAAGAGACTCGCTTGAGCCCAGGAATTGGAGGTTGCTGTGAGCTGTTATACCACGGCACTCTATCCAGGGTGACAGGTTGAGGCTCTGTCTCAAAAAAAAAATAAATAAATAAAATGTACAATTTAGTGGATTTTAGTATATTCACAAGGCTATACAATCATTACCACTACCAATTCTATCCTTTTTATCTCCTCCGAAAGAAACTCTGCACCTGTTAGCAGTTACTCCCCACTGCCCTGACAATCACTAATCTCCTTTCTCTCTCTCTGGATTTGCCTATCCTGGACATTTCGTATGAATGAAATGACAGTATCCCCCTTTATCTGTGGCATAACTTTCTTACCCTCAGTCAACTGCAGTCTGAGAATAAGCTCATCGAGAACACTAGATGGTTCCGAGCGGGAAAGAGACCACATTCACCCAACTTTGTATTGTTATAATTGTTCTATTTTATCATTAGTTATTGGTTTGAGTTTTTTTTGTTTGTTTGTTTGAGACAGAGCCTCAAGCTGTCACTCTGGATAGAGTGCTGTGGCATCACAGTTCACAGCAACCTCCAATTCCTGGGCTCAAGCGAGTCTCTTGCCTCTGCCTCGCAAGTAGCTGGGACTACAGGCACCCACCACAATGCCCAGCCATTTTTTGGTTGTAGCCATCATTGTTGTTTGGTGGGCCCGGGCTGGATTTGAACCCGCCAGCTCAGGTGTATGTGGCTGGAGCCTTAGCCCATTGAGCCACAGGCCCGGAGCCTGGTTTGGTTTTTTTTGTTTTGGAGACAAAGTCTCACTATGGACTTTTGGAGACAAAGTCTCACTATCTCACTTTTGGAGACAAAGTCACCCTCAGTAGAGTGCTGTGACATCACAGCTCACAGCAACCTCCAAGTCTTGGGCTTAAGTGATTCTCTTGCCTCAGCCTCCCAAGGAGCTGGGACTACAGGTGGCTCCCACAATGCCCAGCTATTTTTTTATTTTGCAGTTCGGCCAAGGCCGGGTTTGAACCCGCAACCTTCGGTATATGGGGCTGGCGCCCTACTTGCTGAGCCACAGGCGCCACCCTATGTACAAGGTTTTGTATGGATGTATGTTTTGTTATGTTTTTGAAACAGAGTCTCACTTTGTTGTTCTCCGTAGACTCATCATAACTCACAGCAACCTCAGATTCTTGGGCTCAAGCAAATCTCTTGTGTCAGCATCCAAGTAGCTGGGACTATAGGTGCCCGCCACAAAACCTGGCTATTTTTTAGAGACAAGGTCTCGCTCTTGATCAGGCTGTTCTCAAACCTGTGAGCTCAGGCAATCTACCCGTCTCAGCCTCCCAGAGTGCTGGGATTACAGGCATTAGCCACTGTGCCTGGTCTTGGATATGTTTTAATTTCTTTTAGATAGATATCTAGAAGTGGAATTACTGGGTTCCATGGTGTAAGGTAATATTCTTTAAAGTGACAAAAAACATAGAGAAGTAAAAATAGTTATGTAAACAATAAAGGTTGGAGTCTAAAGTAATTTAGATAAATTTCCAATTTCTATCTTTCATGTTAGGATAGTCCATAGGGCCCACAATTTGGCAAGTCAAAGAAAACAGACCCTGCAAGCTACGGGAGCTGCAGATGTAGGGGCCACAGTATTACTTCTTATCATAAACTTCTCTGTGTTATTTGATTTGTGACTGTGAGTGTGGTGCTTTCATCATAAAAGATACTTTGTTAACTATAAAATGTTTGGAGTCACCAACCATTCCAGGACTAAAAATGTGAATCAGCAGGAAAATCAGGTCCATTCACCATCTGGCAGGATCACAGACGGGGTGTGTCTGCAGCAGCAGCCACTGAGGCCTCAAGACACTCTTTAACTCCCTATCACTTCTTCTTTTTTTTTGAGACAGAGTCTTAAGTTGTTGCCCTGAGTAGAGCACTGTGGCACCGTGGTGTCACAGCTCACAGCAATCTCTTGAGCTTAAGCGATTCTCTTACCTCAGCCTCCCTGGTAGCTGGGACTGCAGGCGCCTGCCACAACACCCAGCTATTTTTTGGTTATATTTGTCATTGTTGTCTGGCAGGCCCAGGCTGGATTCGAACCCACCAGCTCCAGTGTATGTGGCTGGCACCCTAGCCTGAAACTATCATTTCTGCCACTAGTCTTGGCTCACCGGTGAAGGGTCAGGAGGACAGTCCTCCAAACCTCAAAGGCAGATCTTCTGCTCCAGGAGCCTCATCTTCTGCAGGCTTGCCCTCCACCTCCCCTGCTGTTTTAAGGACGGCCTCTGTGATCCCTGCTGGCCGGGATCCCCAGTCACTCAGGATACATACGGGGAGGCAGGGAGGGTCCTCTGGCCACTGCTGGGAACATGGTATCCATCCAGCCAGCCCCTGTCTGTCCCTCCATCCATTCATTCAACAGTCCTTCCATCCATCACTTGCTGACACCCATTGCCAGGGCCTGACTAACCTGTGAGCCAGTGATGACCCTGCAGGTGAGAAGGGCTGAGTCATGGGAGCATCAGAAAACACCTTATGCCTGAAGGAAATAGTGAGAAGGACTCAATTAGTGGCCTCAGGGAAAAAGCAGCAGAGCACTGGGGAAGCAAGGGTGGTCCACAGGGCCAAGTCAAACCAACACAGGGGTCAGGTCAGAGTAGGTACAACAGTGCCACCTGCAATGATGATTCTATGGCGGTTCTCAGCTTCCTTCTACAGACTATTTTCAGAAGAACTGATAGGTATTCCCCAACCTCGAGGTAGGTTCTGCACACTCAGGCTTTGGAGCCCTCCCAGCTTTGGTTCCTCCTGTTTCTCCAGCCATGAGCCACACTTTACCATCTGGAGACTACCCTATCCACTGTACAAACAGGAAATAATAGCCGCTGTGAAATTTTCCTAGCAAGTTGTTTGACAGAGTTAATTTATTTTAAAAATTCATTTATTTATTTATTTTTGAGACAGGGTCTCATTCTGTCAACCAGGCTAGAGTGCAGTAGTGTGATCACAGCTCACTGCAGCCTAGAACCCCCAGACTCAACCGATCCTCTTGCCTCAGCCTCCCAAGCTGGGACCATAGGTGTTATGCCACCATGTCTAGCTAATGTTTCTATTTTTTGTAGAGATGGGGTCTCGTGGTGTTGTCCAGTCTGGTCTCAAACTCCTGGCCTCAAATGATCCTCCCTCCTTTGCCTCCCAAAGTGCTGGGATTATAGGCAGTGCCCTAGGCCTGACCAACAAGCGGTTATTTAGCAACTGGTACTGTCAGATACAGTTCTAGGCTCTGGGCTACAACTGTGAGTCAACATCCTGTCCCCAGGGCCCTGTGAGTCAGAGAATATGCATGGAAAACACACAGGAGGGGTTAGACCTAGGGTTAGGTTGGTGGGGTTCATGACCAGCAGCCTGAGTGTTACTTTTTGGTTTTTTTGGGGGGGTACCAAATTTCTTTATTTGAAGGAATGGTACAAATGAAAGAACTTAAGTGGATGTTTTGGTACAACTTATAGAAAAGGTAAAGGAAACCCCAACATGCATGCACTGCCTTGGTGATCACAGAAGTCACCCTGTGACTATGGGGAAGTTAGCCTAAGGCTTAGTTCTCATTATCACTGTCTCCCAGGGTGTGCTTGTCAAAGAGATACTCTGCCATGCCAGATTCAGGGGCTCCCATCTTGCGCAGGTTGGTTACGTGATCACCCAGTTCTTTGATGGATTTCACCTGCT
>CAUYON010182474.1:0-61532 GCA_963573935.1 Arctocebus calabarensis | reverse complement strand
CCTCAAGCTTTCACCCTGGATAGAGTACTGTGGCACCACAGCTCACAGCAACCTCCAATTCCTGGGCTCAAGCGAGTCTCTTGCCTCCACCTCCCAAGTCGCTGGGACTACAGGCGCCCGCCACAACGCCTGGCCATTTTTAGGTTGCAGCCATCATTGTTGTTTGGCGGGCCCAGGCTGGATTTGAACCCACCAGCTTAGGTGTACGTGGCTGGTGCCTTAGCCGGCTGAGCCCCTCTGAAGAATTTTTTAAAGTGACTTGGCGCCTGTGGCTCAATGGGCTAAGGCGCCAGCCACGTACACCTGAGCTGCTGGGTTCGAATCCAGCCTCTGGGCCCGCCAAACAACAATGATGGCTGCAACCAAAAAATGGCCGGGCGTTGTGGCGGGCGCCTGCGGTCCCAGCGACTTGGGAGGTGGAGGCAAGAGACTCGCTTGAGCCCAGGAATTGGAGGTTGCTGTGAGCTGTGATGCCATAGTACTCTATCCAAGGTGACAGCTTGAGACTCTGTCTCAAAAAAAAAAAAAAAAAAAAAAAAGAATTTTTTAAAGGAAGTTGAATTCCATGAATTTTTTTGAGGATGGTCTCTTAGCAACAAATTCTCTCAATTTTTATTTGGTTTAAAAAGTCTTTATTTTTCTTTCAGTTTTGAAAGATAATTCTGAGAGTACAGAATTCTAGCAAGGTGATTTTTTTTTCCTCCTTAACATTTTACATGTTTCACCTTACTCTCGTCTTGTTTGCATGGTACTGAAAAGAAGTTGGAGGTAATTTCTTCTCTTTGCTCCTCTTTAGGTAAGTTGTTTTTCCTCTCTGCCTTCTTTTGGGATTTTTTTTTCTCCAACTTTGGTTTAAATATGATATGCCCAGGTGTAAGGTTTTGTTTTTTTCCTCCTTTAGCATTTATTATTTGTGGTGTTCTCTGTGCTTGCTGGACCTCCGGTTTGGTGTCAAACATTAATTTTGGGAAATTTTCAGTTACTAGTGTTCAAATATGGCTTCTGTTCCTTTCTCTCTTCCTTCTTCATCTAGCATTCTCATGATGACATTTATACCTTTTATCGTCCCACAGTTCTTGGATATTCTGCTCTATTTTAAGTCTTTGTTCTCTTTGATTTTCAGTTTTGGAGTCTTTTATTGATGTATTATCAAGTTCAGGGATTCTTTTCTCAACTCTGTCCAATCTGCTCACAAGCAGGGCATTCTTCATTTCTGGTATAGTGTTTTTGATCTCTAGTGTTTATTTTTTATTCTTTCTTAGGATTTTCATCTCTTTGCTTATATTGCCTGTCTGTTCATACATGCTATTGACTTTATCCACTAGATTCCTTAGCATATTAATTATAGTTTTAAGTTCCCTGTCTAAAAATTCCAACATCCTTACCACATCTGGTTCAGCTGCTTGCTCTGTTTCTTCAAACTGTTTTTTGCTTTTTAGTATTCCTTATAACTTTCTTCTTGCTAGCTGGACATAATATATAAGGTAAAAAGAATTGCTGTTAATAGGCTCTTATTGGGGTGATGGTAAGGTGCAGGGGGCAGGGAAAAAATGTTTTATAGTCCTATGATTAGGTATCAGCCTTTTAATAAACCTATGCCTTGGGACTGCAACTTGACAAATATTTCTCAGGTTTTTGCTCTCCTTTTAGGATGACTAGAATGGGCTGGAGCTGAGTATTTCTCTTTTCCCTTTTGGGTATGTAGAGTGGGCTGGATTTGAGTATTCCTTTCCCCCAGATCAGTTAGGTTCCTTCCCCCATCAATTTAGGTTCTGGTTAACTAGTTTGATCTGAGGGCAGAGCTTG
The DNA here is from genome assembly GCA_963573935.1 of Arctocebus calabarensis. Lineage (NCBI taxonomy): Eukaryota > Metazoa > Chordata > Mammalia > Primates > Lorisidae > Arctocebus > Arctocebus calabarensis. Next base: position 59,726 of record CAUYON010182474.1, on the reverse strand, counting down.
TTAAGAAGAACTGAATGCTCTGGTATATTTCGAGATAGTTTCCTTCCCCTCACTCTATCAGATTCTTGAGGAGATTTTTCTCTGATATATGAGATCCTAGGTGTCAAGCTCACAAAAACAAAAGCCTGGGGGTTCCCCCTATGATTAGATACCCTTAGAGTTTTAACACCAAGACTTGTCTACACCTCGATTCCAGCAATTTATCAATTGCAGCTCAGGTTTTCCTACTCTGGCAATGGTTCCCTTGGAGGTTGCTAAACACGAGTTTCTACTCTGGTAAGTTGTTATTCTTCGCATCTGCCTGCCTTTCTCTTCACTTTTGGGGTAATGAGCTTGCCCTGTGATTTCACTTCTCTTATGGACTTAAAAAGAGTTGTTGATTTTTCAGTTCTTTCAGTAGTACTTGTTAGCATATTAATTATAGTTTGAGCAGCAATTTCCAAATTTCTTATATGAAGAACTGTAAACTATGTGTCTTATTAATTCTTTAATCCATCATTGATGCCTTCTCTTATGTTATATAGTGATTTTCCAGTTGTAAAAGAAAAACTTGAGACAAATTAAATTTATCAGAGTTTAAGTGGGCAAAGAACAATTTGTGAATTGGGCAGTCCCCAGAACCAAATAAGTTCAGAGCAACTATGGGGCTGCCACATAGTTGGATAATATTTATGGGGAGAAAAAAAGGAAAGCTATGACCAAAAAATGGAAGTGAGGTACAGAAACACCTGGATTGGTTATAGCTTGGTGTTTAACTTAACTTAACTTAAATACAGCTTGAAAAATTGGCTACCTGTGTTTAGCTAAAATTCTATAGTGGGTTATCATCTGTTTGCAAATCCAGGTAGGTTACAATTTGCTATGTATGAAGAAACCTTTAGGTCAAACTTAAAATATTAAGGAGACAAATTTAGGTTAAACTTGATTTAACAATTCCCTCCTTTGGGTCAACTTCTCAATTTAGGCATTGATGTCACTCTGTCACCATCATAAATGGACTTATTTGGTCTTAAATCTCACTGAGAAAGAGAACAATGAGTTTTTAAGATGGGAACCAAGAAACAAAACAATAGAAAAAACATGGTTACTTCAGGTTACTTTTGTAGAGCAAGGGAAGTATCAATCTGTTTTGGGATTGTCTGTCTGTTTCCTTATGGTTTCAGTTTGATTGCAGAGCATTTAGTATGTCTGATTCCATCTTGGTAAATCCTTTAGGGCCTAGTTAATGAGCTTAATCCAAAATAATGTCTTTCCATAATTGTGTTTAACACAGTATACCATTTTAATTCCATTGTCATTTGTTTACTATACCTTTTATGAGTTATTTTTGTAGTGGTTTCCCTGAGAATTACAGGTAACATCTCGATTTATAGCAATCTAATTCAGACTAATACCACCTTAATTTCAATAGTGTATAAAAGCTTTGCTCCTTTATGTCTTTAAACACATGTATCTCTGTTTTCTTTTGCTGTTACTTTCACAAATTATATCTTTCTATTTGGCATGCCCATAAACACAGGTTTACAATTCTTGCGTTAAAAATGCGGTTGTCTTTTAGGTCAGATGAAATAAAAAGAATTACAAGGAAAAGGTACCATTGATACTGTCTTCAGTTTTGCTGGATATAAAATTCCAAATTCTTGATTGACAGGTTCCCTCTCCCCAGAACTGTGAATATGTCATCCTAGTATTTTTTGGCCTTCATAGTTTCTGATGAGAAATTAGTTATTAGTCCCTAGTCTGTGTTTCCAGCTGAATTCAAAGAGAGAATAGTGGTATCCGTAGGATGGAAAGCTTCTGATTCCCAAAACTACAGATATGGGTAGTAATAGAGAGAAGAAGACCCTTATTCCTTGTCCAGTTAGAGAGGTCAGGCATAGGCTGTTCCATTTAAAGCTAACTGCAGACTCACTGTCACTTGTGGCTTGACAGTGGCTCACTAGGTAGCTTGGGAGTTGGATTTCTTCTTAAATCTTACTGGTTTTGTGGTTTCAGACATTTGCTTCTAAACTTTCACTTTTGGTTTCCAGTGTTGATTCTTGTTCCTCTATTTGCACATCTTCATCATTATTTTAATGGACACTTGGCAGAGGGAAAATAATAGCATTATCTTTTAACATTGCTTATATCTTCTTGAATATCTTCTACACCACAGAAAAATGATAAAGTAAGGAAAAACATGGAGAAAATTACTACAGATAGAAGAGAAGGGAAGATGGCACACAAGCATAGTTGTCCCTCAGTGCTTTGTGGAATGGCAGACAGGAGGCTGGTGAGGAAGGGCCAGGTACTAAGCCTGATGGATGTAGAAATTTCTTATAGTTAAGCTGCAATATATTTGGAAACTAAGGTGCATCCGAATAAAGCAAGTGGTCATGCTAATCATCAAGTTGTGTTGTGAGAGTCTCTCCTGTTTACATCTGTTTTAACACTACAGGTTTTTGACCTGACAAGGGAGTGTAAACTGGGTCTCAGGTCTTTCAATATAGTGACACGTGTTAATATGTAATCACAGTGAGGACACTTGGAAAACGGCTTAGATACTCTCATCAAAATTCTGAGGCCTCCCAGCTTGCTGAGAGAAAGCAAAGGGCAGTGGTTTCGCAAAAATGATTCAACTGAAGAAATTTGCTTTCTAAAAAGCCTCCGGTAAGGGAGTTCAAAGCATATTTTATTCGGAAAGCCAAGCGAAGAAAATTCCCTCCAATGATATGGATATTTGATTTTATACTTCTCAGGCAAGATAAACCATTCTTTTGTGTGGGCTGATGCTGGGACTCTTACTTGCCAACATTCTATTTGGGTTTAATAGGATAGATTACCTTGGAGCTTCCTGGAGTCAAAACAAGCAACCAGCAGAGGTTGCCGAAGTCAGAACTGCAAGGTCTTCCAGAAATCACAGAGAAAATTCAAGATTAAGAGCAAAACCACATGAGTTCAACTTGATTTCAACCCTCACATTTCCTGGAAATCATTTATGAAAACCCAGGTTTGGCAATGAATCTGTTAGATAATTGAGCTCAGGTCTAGGTTAGCAATGTGTGTGGTGAGGCAGAGGGGGTTGTGGCTGAGAATGTGAGTGGCCACACTGCTTAGGTGAGTACAAGGGCCTTAAAATGAATCTGTTTCAGGCTGTTGAGATTGAGCTAAGCAAAGCAAGGCTCTTGGGATGGAGTTCTGGTCCCACAGCCATTACCTCTGTCCATTTGGACTTGGAAATATCGATAGTTTCTCCTTAAGTTGTTTGAAACATCAGTAGATACAAAGAAAACAATGGAAAAGTCAGCAGTAGGACTTCTTTTAATGCAGGCTACTGAGGCGCTATGCTTTGTCTCTGTGTTACCAGCCTGCTTACCCTCTCAGGGAGCCTTTGATTTTATCCTCACCTTCCAGCCTGCCATTGGCATGAAACTCTCTCATCTGCCTAGTTCCTGCAGAGCCAGGCTGATTTGGGGTCTAAATGATACCAGACATCATGGAGGAAAGAGCAATTTCCTCCAAAGCTGACAGAGACCCCTCATTTGAACAGTGGTAAATATCCAAGACAGGCTGCAGTTTTCTCTTACATCACTTGGGTGATGACCTAAACTCACTATCCCCTGCTTCTTCTCAACCAGAGGCCCAGATGTTATGCCTGAGTCATCCACTCCTCAAGGCGCATCAATTGCCAGGCCCTTGGAGTCTCCTTCAATCTCTCTTGTGTCTTCTTTGCTCTCTACGTGCCTTTCTCATTTTCTGAGTTTAGGCCACCATCGTTTATCTCCTAAATTAATGCATGATCCTCACAACCAGTTCCCTAGACAAGTGGGCCATGCCTTTGAGCCTTTGCACACGCTGATCACTCTGCCTGGAATGTACTGTCCCTACACTTCCTAACTTCTTTTCCAGAAAGCCTGTCCTGTCCTCCCCAAGAATTCCTGTACAAAAATTATAGATGAGATCTTCCTGTGATGCTTAATTTTATGCATCAACTTGACTGCACCACAGAATGCCCAGATTAAACTTTTTTCTTTTTTCTGGATGTGTCTGCCAGGGTGTTTCCTGATGCAATGAGAATTTCTTTCTTTTTTCTTTCTTTCTTTTTTTTTTTGAGACAGAGTGTTCCTCTGTCACCCTCGGTAGAGTGCGTCATCATACCTCACAGCAGCCTCAAACTCTTGGGCTTCAGCAATCCTCTTGCCTCAGCCTCCTGAGTAGTGGGGTTTACAGGCAATCACCACAATTCTTGGCTAGTTTTTCTTAGGAAAGACAGGGTCTCTCTTGCTCAGGCTGGTCCCAAACTCCTGAGCTCAAGCAATCCATCCGCCTCCACCTCTCAGAGTGTTAGGATTACAGGTGCGAGGCACCACGCCTGGCTGAGATGAGCATTTCAATCGGTGGGCTCAGTAAATAGATCTCCCTCCCCAACATGGGTGGGCAGCACCCAATCCACTGGGGGCCCAAATAGAGCACAAAGATGGAAGGAGGAATTTGCCATTTTTCTTCCCGCCTACCTGTTGAGATGGGACGTCTCATTTCATCTTCTCTTGTCCTTGTACTGAGACTTACACCATCAGCTCCCCTGATTCTCAGACCTTCAGACCCAGATTGGAGTTGATACCAGCAGTTTTCCTGGGGATCCAGCTTGCAGGCAGCAGAATAACTTCTCAGCCTCTAAAATCCTATGAGCCAATTATATCTCCTGTTGGTTCTGTTTCTCTTGAGAATACTGACAACTATGGTATCAATTTCAGGAAGATGGTGCCATCAGGAGAGGGAGGGGGGCAGAGAAAGCTAGAGTAGCCTGGGGCATTGGCAGCGCCTCGAAGGTTATTTCTTTAAAGAAATAGAGACAGAGATGGAAATACAGAAAGAGAGAGAATGAGAGAGAGAGTGAAAGTGTCTGTGAAAAAGTGACATCTCAGTCAAAATATTCACATCTGTTCAATCTGGGTGATAGGTATACTACTGTCTGTTATTTTATGTGTGCTTGAAATATTTCATAATTAAAAACACAAATGTTTCCAAATGAGCAGTGCTCTCTCTTTTGCACTGCTGCAGTCTTCTGGGATGAATCCTTCCCGAAGACTTCTGAGCTGGGGCTGTACTTGCCGGTTTTCTCAACTCTTCTTTCTATGGAACTGTAAACTTCCTGTGCCTTGTTTGCGTCTCTAGCTGCCTCGTAGCTGCACAGCAGATGCCAGCTATGACCTGAATGCATCTCTAAGGCGTCTGCTGGAGACAGGGAAGGTGGCTGCCGCTTGGTGGCATTGGCAGTTGGCAGGTATGTGCAGAAACCTGCAGACGGAGGGGTGGAGTTCTGCAGGGAATCTGGCAGAACCCATCCATCCCAGCCCAGAAGGGCCACCACGTGTTGAGGCTGTGGCAACCTTGGATCCAGCCAAGGGGATGGACACTGTGGCCCTCAGGGAGGGGACAGGCTTGCCTCTTAGCCAGAGAATGGTGCAGCTCCATGGCTCCAGGCAGCGGCTGAAGATTGCCTCCCAACCTGGCTTATCAGGGAGGATAAAGAATTCCTGGATGGCAGAGAAGCTAAAAGAAAACATAGAACATGGGCATACTTGATTTTGACAAACGCATGAGAACCAGGGGCAGGAGGGTGGGAGGTGGAGGGAGATTGCCGAGAGAGGAGAAGGGGAGGCATAAGAGCCCTGCACTGCCCTGCACCTGCATATCTGCCAATGGGAGGTCATTTGTTTGGTTTGCTTATTTTTTTATTTAGTAAATATTTATTGAGCACTGCTGGGCACAGTGCTAGGTGCTTGGAATACAATGATGAGCAAAGTAAGCTGTCAGATGGCTAAGGAAGGTCATTTTTTTGGTTCAAGGTCACAGATGACCTGGAGTCTATGCATGGCCTATCCCCACCCTGCACAGCACGACCCCATGTTCTCCCTTATGGGATGACACTGCAGACCGAGTGCCCATCACCCCAACATACACACATACTCCCCACATTCCCTCTTCTAGACTGGATACCCAACCCTTAGAGGAGGAGGCTGGTGGAGGGATTGGGAGCTGGTGCTACAGGGACAGCCACCAGGAGAAAAGAATTCCATAGGGTTCCTGGACCACAGAGCCTCAAAGGCATGAAGGCCTGGCCAGGTCTTCTTCCTGCCATATAGCTGGGAAGAGCTGCTGCTGAAGGAACTTCTGGCTGAGTCCTCGTCCAGGTGGCCCTGCCCTGCTGGACCAGCATGGCCTTCTGAGGTGCAGGACCTTCTGTCTCAAGCCCCTGGTAGGAAGAAGCAGGGTCTGTGCCAGCCACCCTGATCACGAGCTCAGGCTCACATTCACACACCTTGTGGGAATTCTTGGGGCTTTTCCTTTATCTGAGGCTACTCTCTGTGTCCTTTTTTATAACAACTTCATTGAGGTATAATTCACCTTCACACAGTCACTCTTTCTTGCTCATCTTCACTCTCCTGTCTTCTAGATTCATCTTAGGGAAAATGGGGGAATGTCATTTATTTTACATGCTCCACTCCCACTCCTTTGTTTCCTGGGGACAGCCTGACAGCCACGGCTTTGTCACTGCAGTGGCAGGAGGGAAGGCCATCTGGGATTCTCCAGGGGAGGGCAGCGGTTTCTGTAGCCCCACACAGGTCTCTGCTGCTGTGTGTCAGCGATATGGGCTGAATGCAGGTGAATCTGGGGACGACCTCCAGGAAATACCTCCTAAGGCCCAGGAGCTATGAGCACTCCACAGGAGCCCACCCCAGGGGAATGGCCCAGCCCTCCGATCTCAGGAGGCTGAGATCCCTGAAGCTCAAACTTCCCTTCTAGTGGCTCCCACGGGCAGAAGCCCCCCATCAGCTGGCTATTCCTCTGATGTTCTGATTCAGTAAGTCTTAGAGGAGCCTGAAGCATCTTTAAATTTATAAAGCTCCTGGTAATTCTGATCATTATGTACAGATTTCCATACCCATCACTGTGAAAAAAAAAAGTTACTAAGACAGTGGTCCTCGGACTTGAGAGTGAGTGAAAATTACTTGGGGGCTTTGTTGCTGTGTCCACTTCTAGAGATTCTGATTGGGTAGGCTGTGGCATGGCCTGAGTCTGTGTGTATCTAACGTCTAGGTCCTCAGGGCCTAGATGACAGGCCGCACTCTGACACCCATTTTGCTTAGAGGACAGGTCTGCTTCCTTGGAATCACCTGAGTCAGCAGGAGTAGGAACTCACCATCTTAGTTTTTGACCCTGTCCACAATTATAATGCCCTGTGGAGCTTCTAAAATCCCTGATGCCCAGGCTGCTTCCCAGAGAAAGGGGACCACCCTATGGCAATGGGATTGCCTCAGAAAATGGCGTCACCCAAGATCAATGGATCACCCTAGAGAAAGGGATCACCCCAGGGCAATGGGATCACCTCAGAGAATGGGGTCACCCCAATTAATGGACCCTAGAAAATGGAATTACCCTAGAGCAATGGGGTCACCCCCAGAGCAACAGGATCACCCCAGAGCACTGGACTATCTGGGGTAGGAACCAAGACAGTGGTATGTTTTTTAAAGCTCTCCAGGCAATTCCCATGTGCAAACAGAGTTGAGAACTACTGGCTAAGAGAGCCTTTGAAGCTTGGCTGACTTTGAGCTGGAGCAGAGAAGATCGGGAGGGAGCAGGAGACAAAGGTCACAAGAGCCACTTTCATAAAGGGTCTCAGGCAGCATGTGGTCCCAGCGTAGTCCCGGAGTCCCCCTGTGGTCAACACCTGTGTCTTTGTTCCTGGTCCCAGGAAACTCAGAAACCAGAGCAGGGTTTCGCCTGGCAGGCAGCTAGGTGTGAGCACGGTGGCAGGACTGGGATCCTCCACACCAGAGCCTCCTTCTGCCGCACACGGACCTAAGCTTGGGGTCTGAAGCATGGCCCCAAGTGTGGACTGCCAGGACCCAGGGGTGGGGAGCAGGGAATTTGGGGCACAGCTGTTCCCTCTGCTCGGCCATTGCCCAGTGACTGAAGCCTGTGTGTCCTGGGGTGTAAAATCAGGGAGTGCGAGAGCAGGCCTTGGGTCCTTGGCAACCAAGACGCCCATCATTTGTCACTCAAAGCCAAGATCCTCTCTATGAGTAGAGCTGCCAGCTGTGGCAGAATTCATGAACATAGCTTTCAAATTGTGCATGTGGTCGGACCACACATATTTATCTAAAGGAAAGCTTTTGAAATTCCTTTATCTCCAAAATTATGGAAAAACATTCTAGTGGGACTCAAAGGAACATTCACATCTTAAGGGAGAGGTGACTTTTTTCTTTTTAACCTTGAATATTAACCGATTTGGGCCAACATTGGGCAATGAGCCTTCAGGCTTCCTTGTCCTTTCCTCCGTGTGTCAGGGCTCAGAGACACTGAGTTCTGTTGTCAGTCCTCTGGTGAACAGTTTATTGTGCAGAAACTCCTGGGGTGAGTAGCCTGGGAGAAGAATATTCATAAGGAACTACTGGGTTATCAGAAAAAAATCTTAAAACTACAGGTCAGAGCGGATAAAAATCTAATTCATTAATTCACTGGAATTTGCCAGAGGCTCCCTTTAACAGAAAGAAAAGCAGAAAGAAAAGTGTGCTTTATGCCTAGAACATTCTATTTTTAGGATTGTTAAATAACAAATGCTTAATGATTTTACCTCCTATATCACCCTTAAGAAGGTATATAAAATACAACATTTCAAATATGGTTCCCTAAAAGACTTTGTGAGAATATACACAAGTATAAACTTTGATTTTTGGCTAAGGACAAGCCATTTGGAAAAATGTGTCATAACATTTTTAAGAAGTGAAGAAAATATGAGATGCTTCATGGGGCTTGGAGAGAGGAGGCCAAAGTTTTGGTCTAAATTTGGGCTGGATCTTAGCTAATGCCCTTAGTCAAGTCACTTAAACTTTTTGGTACCTTCTGTTTCCTTATTTATATAAGGGAATAGATGTCTTTTTCTCTCCCCAAGCAGCTCAAATAACATTAAAAATTCCAAAAGCGTAAGTGAAAGCTGTGCAGTGCCTGAATTCTAATGTTGGGAAGAATCTGGCAAAAGGACTATCAAAAGGACGACACCATTAGCTTGGGTGTCTGCGAAGTTTTAAATTATAATGTCTGTTCCTCAGCCAGAAGATGTTTCATATTTCTCACCATATGTTCCACAGTCCAATTCTTTCCCCTTACGCCAATCATTTCTCTTCCGAGTCCCACCACACAACCAGATTCCCCCACGGCCTTCTCACCTGCTGCTTCTTGGTGACACAGACCTGTCAACGTAACAGATCTGCTGGCCTTCCGGGTCACAGGAATGACTCTCATGACCCATTTGCAAATCAAGCTGCAGATAATGAACTAAATCTCTCATCAAAAGGAAAAAAGAAAGAACTTTTATTTTTTCTATTGCATAAATAATGGTAAATTAGACTCTTTTTATACAGATTATATATTTACAGACAAGTTTGGTTAAAGAAAACATCTGGTTAATATGGCAGTCAGTTTTTCTTTATACACTAAGATAACATAGTAATAATATATACTTCATTTGATCAATACGTTGCATGCCAAGTTAATTTATATTAATATTTACATTTTATATAAAGATTTTTCTTTTGACTAGTCTGCTGACTCTCTCAAATCATGTAATAGCAGAAATTATCAACCAATACTGAATGAAAAAAAAAAAAGGGATGTGAATGAGGTAAATGGGAAGATTGTGATCCAGGAATTCAGTATTGGTGGCCCATTCTGGGTATAAGAGCTGCCGAACTCTGTCCTGGCCATAGTAATTCTCAGCTGTGCTTCTATTTACACCCAGCATGTTGGGGGCAAGGATTCCAGTCATTTACTACTGTGCTTTGAGAAACAACCCACAACTGAAGTCCAATGACCTCTTGGATCATAGTGACCCTCCTACACCCACCCAATAGATGAGAGTTTGTCAACCCACTGCCCAACTGGACTTTCTGAGTCTGATTTCCCTCCAAACGCTTTGCTTTGTTTAGTTGTTGGAGAAATACCTTCTTCCGGGATTCAGAATGGAGGAACAAAGCTAAACCCCACTAAGACGCCATTCCAGGACTCCTGAACGCTGATTTTCAGGTAAGAAAGATGGGATTTCCTTTGATTTTCTTTAGAAAGAGCTGAGAGACACTGGCTTGTGCCAGTCTCCTCCAGGAGCATAGAGGGTCCTTTTTTTTTTGGTCAGTCTAGGTCTTTCCAAAGAAGAGCAAGGCTTGCTATCAAAACAATGACTGAGACATCAGTCTACTTTAGGAAGAAAGAAAAAAACCAGACCCTAGGATTTTATGTTGGCATGGGGCAGAAGGGCTGGAGATTTCTGTGGGTCCTGTAGCCACTCCCCTCCTGTCCTCTGCCCTTGGTCATGTGGTCACACCTAAAGTATCCACTTGTTTCCACCATCACACATCCTCCATCTAAAGGGCAACCACAGGTGGCTGGTCCCCAGGACTGTTAATGTAATTCCTGACAACCATCAGAGATCATGACTCTCTTCCTTGGGTGATACACATAATTAACAAATCACTATCAACATAGTATATTGGAACTGCTGTTGCAGTGGCCAGAAAATAAAAGAAAGAAAGAGATGACTGGAAATTGTGCTCTTTATTCAGTAGCTTTCGGTTAGGCTTTTTCAGATGGCAAAATGAGCAGCTTGTCTTGGAATCTGGCTTTGTTTCATCTGCTTTACTCATGACTTCCGAGTCACATGACCTCTGGCGAAGTGACTGAATCCCTTTATTTTCACACAGGCTGAGACAAGGACACAAAACCCATCTTTCACGCTCCCTTGAATCAGCAAGTCCGTAAGGAATAAACAACACCTTTTGCCTGCAAAGCACGACACATTTAACATAGACCCATTTGTGTTGTTTCATTTATAGACAATGGACACCAAAAGAGATACTTTAATCACAACTGTCTCTTAGGACCTGTGTTAAAAAAAAAAAAAAAAAAAAGCTGCCGGTCCTTCATGCAATTCCTGGTGGGAAACTGGGACCCTCTCAGGAGTGAACATTCATTCTGATTTGTTTCACCCAGTAGAATGTCACAAAGGAAGGGTTCTTTCTGTTTCCTTTCCTCTGGCTTTAGAGATGAGAGACCTGAAGGCAGGGAAAGAAGCGTAAACCGGCTGCTGCCCTTCCACCTTGGCTCTTCCCAGCTGGTAGAACTGACCACACTTTAGGTTCTCTGCTCTGCTGTCCTGGCCTCGGTTCAACAGGTCCTTGCGCCCCAGGAGAGGCATTCTGCACTTGACAGATGTCGGCCTTCTCCGTGGAAATGCACAGAGCATATCATGTAGACCAGACTGACGGGCAGCCCCATGGCACTCAATCCCCTGCATGTTCCCAAAGTAGGCCAGCTGTCCAGGGAAGACTTTCAGAGACCAGCATCTGCAGCCCTTTAAAAACCTCTCTCTCTCTCAGATCCAAGGATGGAGCAGAATCACAGTGGAGTTTTGCATTCCCTGGAATACTCCTTTCTAGTTAGCCTGCTCTTCCATCCCACTGGAAAATTCCAGCCTCTGCGTCTTTTTCACCTGGCCAGTAACTTCTGACAACATGAGAAGCACTGGTTTGGAAGCCAATCCATCATGCCTGAGGACAAGAGGCCAATGAGACCATGCCCAGCATAGCTCAACTGACGCACTGCCCACAATAGGGTAGGGGACAAGGGACAGGGCACGTTTTATCCAGTTTTGAAGGGCTGCCCTTGTGGGACTGGAAAAACCCAATTCTGATTTCAAGCCAACTGAATCAAATTAATTCTGCCTTGAAGCCTTTTGGAGCATTATTCTCATGTCTCTTTGAGACCCTATGGGTCACAAACCGACATAATGTAGAAACCACAGCTATCAAAATGACCATGAGCATTGCAATGAGCATAGGACACTAAGAGAAATGCTTGGCTGGTTGGTGCACTTGACCTCATTCCTCCAAATCAACTGTCATTGGCAAGGCCACAAAATGGAGGACAGTCCCCTGAGTGACTCAGTCAAAGCAAGTATGAAGTGAAGCTGAACAGTTCTGACACTTAAATTATCATGGTGACCAGGTCCGTAAGCAGCAACCCAAATCCTCCTTTATTTTGCCATTGCTTTAAATAATTCAAATCGAAAACCCTAGCTGCTGAATAATGCTTCTACTCTATTTCAAATAGATTTTTCCCTTCTAGAGGAGTTGAACGATCAGGTGATGAGGGAAGATGGCTTTGGCAAGGCCTTTAGGTAAGGACTCTTAGGTCCCTGGGGCTCTCTGAAAGGCCGACGAATGTTCCAATCTGAAGTCATTTCAGATGGATGTTCTTCAGATATTGTAGCTCTGCAGTCCTCCTGTGGATGTGTTGAAGTCTAGAAGCTTAATCTCAGTTCATCTGCATCATCACAGCCCTTCCTTGTGGGGGGCTTCTAGACCCTCCCTGCATCTTGGTGGCATAGGGTGAAAATCATGATTACATGAGCCTTTGGAGAAATAGTGCAGTAATGACCCAATATGGTTTAAGACCTCCAGTTGGGAAGAGCCAAGCTCAGCAGCTTCCTCAAGGAGGGAGAATAAAAGGGACAGCTGAAATCGGGTGTCAGGGCCATGCAGCCACACGCAGCCCAAGCCAGCCCAACCCACGCAGCTGTCCTTGGTAGTCACACCCTTCATTTTCTGGCCCTTCCCTCATAAGGCCCCAGGGAGGCGGCTAGCTACAGGTTAAGAACGTGCAAATCTCTCTTTGATTTACAACCTGAGTCTAGACTTAAGCCTGGTAGGAAGCATTTGAAATAAAAGATAAATTTTTCTCTCCCAGTTCTTAGATATATCACCTTATGATTCTGTGGATGGGAGGTTGGGAGGGGCATTATCATCCAAATGATCTGCCCATCTTTCATAGGTTCTTTTGGAGAGTCAGAAGATAGTAGACCATTCATCATGTAAAATCTGAGATAGGAGCAGGTATCAAGAAAGAAGATACCGTCTTTACACACCTTGTTCTCTGCAAATAAAATACCTGGACACTTCTGAAGCCACTGGGCTTGCCTAAGATTACATGTAAACCTCTGTTCATTGAAGTTCGCATTTCTGGCTTGTGGGGAAGCTTCTTAACATCCAAACAGATCCTTTTAAAGATTGAAAGCTTAAAATATTATTTATCTTCCAGATGACATTTCTGCCTAGATTAAAGGGTCCTTGCTCTGGGCCTTAGGAGGTAGGACCAGGGGTGGGGAGGGGAAGATACCACTGTGCTTACAGGTAGCTCTTACTCCTAGTCTCCTGAGTAAACAGAAGGACAAGTTCAAACACAAGAGAAAAAGGAAGAAAAACCACCCAGGTTCTGTGGGGGTAATTTCTCCTCCCAGCAGGAAGTGGCTATAGGGAGTCAGGTTGCAATCAGGCAGAACTAGAGTGTTCTTTAAGAAAATGTTCCCTATTTTTGTGTGCCTTGGCAAACTCAGGGTGGAATGCAAAGGTTGCCATGGCAACATCCCCCCTACTTTTTTTTAACAGATTGGTCACGTGGGACCCACGCACATTCTGGAAGTAACTGCTAATAGTTCTGATGCTGGGTCCGGTTTAGGGGCTCTGTGTACACCTGGAATACGGGGAGATAGCGTCTTTGGGGGTCAATGGAGCCAGGGCCTACTTCCCTTTCTCTCCCAACTAAAATGTCTCCGACTCCCTGATCATCATTTTGTTGTCTGGAGGCCATCTGCTCTCATAGCAAGAATGAGCTAGGCTGGTTTGCCAATCACTCAGCCACTCCATGGCTGGTAGCTGGGTTGCTGTCTCCTAAGTCTATCACCTGGGAAGACAGAGAGAGGGTTGGGCTCCTCCCTCTCAGTTCCTACAATGGTCACCTCTAGCTGGAGTCACCTGGCACTCCTCAGGCATGGGAGATCTGGACTTTCTGGAACTTTCAATCATAACCATCACAGTCACTGTGATGGGGGTACTGGCTGACATGGGACCCCAGGCATAGTATTTGTGTGAGCAGGCAGGGAGTAGGATGCCTGACGAAGAAACCTTCTGTATATCCAAGACAGATTGTCTAAGCAAAGCAACCAGGGTGTAAGTCACAGGGATAAACTCTGAGCTCCCAAAGTCTAATGAGTGCCAGTAGCTCAGGGCTATGTCACGCACGCTGTGTCATTTAGCCCCTGGGTGCCATGTGGGAGGTTACCAGGGTGGGAGCTTAACTCCTAAGCTGTCAAAGAGAATTCTATGGTTTCCTTCTTGCCCTTTCTCCCTAGCATCACCCAGAGGAATGCATATTCCTTGATTTTCTCCCGGGTAGGATGGGCTAGCTTCCAGGTCACTGCAAGAGAGGAAAGGGGTCATCTTTAGGGAAGGGGTGCTGACATGTATAGAAATTAAGCAGTTGGCACCTCTGCAGAACCCATTTTATCCTCACCCTGCACAGTGGCTAATCTATCTGCTGATAAAATCTACACCCCCCCCATCCTTTGGGGTCTCTGTTCTCCAGTGGGAGGCAGAAAGCTTGCATAAGCAGCAGCCTTTGAAGAAATCCCTATTTTCTGCCCTGAAGGCTAGCCTTGGTTGCAGTATTGCAATCCCCTGTCATGGGGCAGGACTCCTTGAAGAATCATCCTTGGATTTCTATCCAGTCTACTTAGGGTCTTGCATCCTTGTCTCCAGGAGGATGTGGTTTAGTGGTTACCTAAAGACAGGGCAGTGTGACCCTGCACATCCTGCTATGCCTCTCATCCATGTCCAGCCAGGAGAGGGCAAACTGCCCTGGGCTCAAAGTAAGGATGGAGCCGTCTGATATATTAGTATTCTGCGTCTGGACCTGCTCTAGTTTAGAGTTCTGATCCTGGGAAGGGCCTATGGGGAGTCAGCCAAGGGGAGTGACAAAAGGAGCAGGCATGCAGTGTGCAAGGGGGCTGGTGGCTGGACAGGTAAAGGGGAAACGCAGGCTGTTGTCTTCCTTGGCTGGACTCCAGGACGTTTTACAGAAAGGTGCTCAATCCCCTGGGCTCTGGGGAGCTTACATCTGCTTCCTCCTCCACACTATGGCTCAAACTCTATTTTACCTGTGCTCATCAGGAATATTCACACTCTGCTCAGGAGGGAGGGAAAGTTTCTACAGCTGCCTCCAGGCTGTTGCTGGAGGCACGTGCAGAGGTGGATTAGAAGACCCTAATCAGAGACCAGGGTGCTCCAAGTCTGAGAAGGCAGTAGGGAGAAAGCTGCAAGGGAAGAAGGGCTTCAGGAGGAGAGCAAGAACACGCACCACACCCAAGAACCTACCCACTGCATGGAGACAGGAAAGTTCCTGGTGCCTCTTACTGGGAGAAAGGGGGAAAAGGAGAAAGGCAAACACACGTAGCTTTAGGATGTCATCAAAAGAAACAGGAGCGAGACAATTCCATTACAGAAATAAAGACCTGAGCTTGGAAAAGAACGAGGGGAGATATACCTAGAGATTACTGGCTAGTCGGACTGTGCAAGCTTCAATCAACAGTTGTGGCTGATACGGCATCTAGGAAAAACTCTGAAAATGACAGACTTGAAATGGTGTTCCATCCCTTCCCCAGTGGAAGTATTGTGCAGGCAGGAGTAAATTACCTGTCCTGTTGGCTAAGCTCACTGACATCTTTCCCCCTGCTCTTTCTTGTGAAAATGAGTCAGTCGTAGAATCTGAGTGCCAGAAGATATTATGTAAAATCCAGTAGTTTGATCTTTCCCTCTTTCTGCTTTGGATTGGATTTCTCCTTTTTGGCTGGGGAAGACTAACTAACAAAGCCAATTCCAAGGTGAAGGCCAGGTAAGATGCACGAGGACCTCAACTTACAGAGGGTGTCCAGCGCCGAAACGTAGTGGGTCTCCCCGACTCCGGATGGCTGGGTATGGGCTGCTTACACCTCGCTACCAGTCTCAATCCTCCTCTCCCCCAACCTGCTTCACCCCTGCCCCAGAGAAGCAGGGATGAGTGTGGGAGGGAAGACAAGCTTGTATCAGGTGTAAGCAACTAGGGAAGAATGACATCACACATGAAGAAGCCATATGTATATGTCTATGTGTCTACGTTGTACAGATGCCCACGGTTATGCTTCTTTTTTTTTTCTAATGGCAGCGCAGGTGGCAAAGCTGGGAGGAAGGCTCTCTGCAGATTCCAAAATGCTGGTGCGGGACGGGCTCTAGGAACTGAAAGCCAAGTGTGGAGAGCTCCCCAGCTCTTGCCAACAGGAGTCCTGTAGAAAAGGCAGTAAGAACGGAAGCAGTGGGGGTGCAGCTGCAAACCACCAGGGGCTGCACCCCACTTAATGGCTTTCCCCTCATGCCTTGGGGATGGGGGGCCTGCAATAGGTAGAGGAAGAAAGCCAGGGTGAGATGAAAATCCCCCCTCTTCTGTGGCAGCCCAGAGTTAGCCTCTGGGAACTGAGGGTTGGCCCCAGTGGGCAATCTCCTGTTGCCCCCTGGGTAGAAAGAATGGGGTAGGGAGGCTACTGGTGTTCACACCTTAGCTCTTGCTCTCTCACCGTTACCCCGGGATGGCCGCTGGAATTCCGAGATGAAGATGAAGTTTCTTTTTAGAGTTACTACTGGTGGTTGAAGCAAAAAATCGGAACTCCTGGCTATTTATTGCATTAGGAAACAAAACCATTAAAGCATTGAAGACAGCCCTTTAGTGTCCCTGCCAAGGAGATGAAGTTGATTCGCAACCCCAGTTGCGCTTCAAGCTTGGGTGCTTCCCGGAACTGTACCGTCGTCCGCGCGTCCACCCGCACGTAGGTCCGCGTCTGCTGTGTGGAGGGAGAGTCCGCCCGCAGGGCGTGGCCGTGCGCGGGGCAGCAGCGCGGCTGGCCGCGGGAGCCGCTACTCCATCCCGCTGCGGAGGATCTGATTGGCCGCGATCAGCATGACGCTGATGATGAAGGCCATGGCGAAGGCGCATATGAGGCTCTTCCGCACGCAGGTCTGCCTGTTCTGCTTCTGGGAGTGCACTGGGGTGGGGGGTGAGGAGCACAGGGCAAGAACACATTGAGGGAGAAGTAGGAAGGACAGGGTGAGAGAAGAGAGAAAGGACACAGTGAGACGCGCGGCATCTCTTCCTCAACTCCAACACCAGTCAAGTAGGCAGGAACGTACAGGGACCCGAGTCTCAGAGACGGCACATCACGTCCCCTGGTGAAATGTATAAATGGGAAAAATTCTATCACAAAAACCATGCCTGCTGTGATGTTCGGAGTAAGGCATAAACTTCTTGATATAATAGAACTGGAGTGACTTCTGGAGCCTGGAAAGGTGGAACATTCCAGGGTGAGTTTCATAAAAAAACATCTTTCTGTCGTTGCTCTGTCCATTTCTGGAGCTGACACTGACAGACCAAGGTCGGGGTCTTCTCTGCACCGTCCTTTCGGAAGGGGGCAACTTACCTTTCCCTGGCTTGTTCTTGGGTGGCCCTTAGTCAGAAAGACCCTACTTCAGATCCACCCACAGTGGTTCCGGAGTGGGGTCCTGGGACAAGCAGTATCCCCAGTCACCCTGAGCTTATTAAAAAATGCAGATTCTTGGCCAGGCCCTACACCAGATCTTCTAAATCAGCGGCTCTACCCCAGATTTTCTAAATCGGAGTCCCTGAAGGTGGGACCCCAGGCCTGTGTCTAACAAGCTCCCCATGTGATCTTCAGCTTTGCCAGAGTTTGAGATGTGGGGACTACGGGCTCTGTGGGCAGCACTGATAGGCCGACAGGGTGGCATAAAACCCTCTCTGATATTCTGCGGCAGGGGTTTCTGCCCTCAGATCCTCCCTGTGGGTCTGCAGGGTGTTAGTTCTCTTATTCCTTCTCTTGCGCCAAGTCTTGCAGCCTCATTTTTATAAGGCCTATGAGAAACCATGAGTAGATCTCAATCAAAAGGCACTAATTGGGTTAGTAATATGGGCCAGAAACAGGAAAACAGATGAAACAAGAGAGGAAAGCATTGATGAAACACAGAGATTGAGCAGGTCTATTACCAGGTTGTGCTTCTCAGAAGGGAACCTGAGGCCTCCTCCCTCCTGCCCTGTCCTGCTCAGGCCCTTCCTGGGCACCTGATTCATCACATGGCCTGCGGAAGAGACTAGCGCCCTAGAGGCCAAGCAGGGAGCCACCCACTCCAGAGCTACTCAGCACCAGCACCATCTGAGAGTTTGATAGAAACGGGATTCTCAGCCCTAATGCAGAATTACTGCATCAGATCTCTAGCATAGGGCCCAGGAATGTATGTTGTGATAAGTGCTGCAAGTGATCAGGCAACGTCCGAGCCCCACTCCAGAGTTTCTGATTCAGTAGGCCTTGGTGGAGTTGCTGGGGATGTGGGAAGAGTATGTGTGTATCTCTGTGTGTGTTTGGGACATTAGGTCTGGGGAGTTGAAGATGACTCTTTAGATTTAGTGTTATAGAAGATTGTCAAAAAAAAAAAAAAAAAAAAAAAAGCCAAGGTAGTATCCATATGCTTTTTAAAGCAGTGGTCTCAGTGTTTTTGGCATCAGGAACTGGTTTCATGGAAGACGATTTTTTCACCCATGGGGATTGAGGGGGATAGTGGAGGAGGTGGAAGGTGGAGCTTAGGCAGTGATGAGAATGATGAGGAGTGGCTGTAAATATAGATGAAGCTGCTTTGTTGGAGCTCTCTGTCCTCAGCCCCTGCTGTGCAGCCCAGTTCTAAGTTTCATGGAAGAGGGGCAGGAGAGGACAGGCAAGGCTCTGCATCCCAGGAGTTGGGGACACCAGCTTTAAAGAATGCAAAAATAAATTCAATCTCAAGTACCTCTTTCCTTTGACATTAAGTGGCTCCTCCAAACCTGGGGACATAACAGGAAAGAAGTAGACAGCTGGCTATGTTCCCAAAGGCAAAAGAGCTTTCCCTGAGAGAAGGGGCCGGAAGAGCTTGTCCCAGGCCCTCTACAAATCACTTAGAGCAGGAAAGTTTCTCCAGGAAGCCACACTTCACAACCAGCCAGCCTCCCCAACCCGCTGCAGCCCTCCACCCCACAGGGTGCTTATTGATTATCTCTGCCGTCATCTCTCAGGTCTTGTTATCTTTAATCCTCCCACAGCCTCTGAACTCCTGCTTCCCTTGGGTGATTTAACGTATCCATGGCCTACTTTGCTCTCTTCTTCCTGATTGGGTACAGGTCTTAGAATCCTCTAATTTCTTACCTGGAGGAAGAAAATATCCTCGGAGCAGAAATGGGCCTCCTCCCAGGAGGAGGCAAATGTAAAAAGATGCCAACTCTCAGGAAGGAGAAAGGAGGTGGCGTTTAAGAAGGAAAGGACCGAAGCAGAAAATACGATGAGGATGTGGAAGTATCACACAATGAGCCAACACTTGCTGGCTCATTTATTCTGGGAAGCTTCTCAGCTCAGAAATGCTTCTGACAGCAGTCCTGTACCATTCCATCCCAGGAGCTGATGGGAAGCTTTAGAAGAACTGTGTGACTGGGGTGAGGGAGAAAGTTTTTGCCAGAGCCCTCCTTTGTGAAGGTCACTCAGAAAACAAGGATACAGGCAACTGGATTAGCCCCCAGGAGAGTGGCTACAACTTTGATCTAAAAATCCCTCCAAGCAGTGGGAGGGGAGAGATAAGGAAGAAGAAAGCCCTGGAGAATCCAGACTCATGTCCTGCAGGCAAAGAGGAGCATCTGGCTCCTTACTTGGTCAGGGTAGCTCAGGAATAGGCTTTAATTTCAGCCTGTAATTCAGACCCTGCCCCTTGATGAGAGTTTGACACAGAGTTCTGACAGCACCATAAATTGTGTGGCTAAATAAAAAGTAATGGGCTTGGATCCAGACCAAAACCTGAATCATGATTATCCCACACTTTAGCTGTTTTACCTTGAGCAAGCTAATTTCCTTGGGACTCAATTTCCTCATCTATAAAATCGGGGCAGGAAGATCTATCTCATTGTGAGGGTTGAGGGCATAGGAAAATACTGGAAAATTGTACCTGACAAGTATTGTTTTTTGTATAAAGTTTAAAAAAAATCCTATTTCCTTACTGAACATTTGCCTCAGTGGGCTAGGTACTACTATATTACAATTTTGGGGGTGGGGAGGTGGTATGTGTGCAGAAATTGCACAGTGGCAAGGCCAGGTGCCAGGCTCACACCTATAATCCTAGCACTCTGGAAGGCCAAGGTGGGTGGATCGCCTGAGCTCAGGAGTTCAAGATCAACCTGAGCAAGAGTGAGACCCTGTCTCTACTAAAAATAGAAAATCTAGCCAAGTGTTGTGGTGGGCACCTGTAGTCCAGCTACTTGGGAGTCTACGGCAAGAGGATTGCTTGAGCCTAAGAGTTGGAGGTTGCTGTGAGCTATGACATCACAGCACTCTACCCGAGGTGACTGAGTGAGACTCTGTCTTAAGAAAAGAAATTGCACAGTGGCAGATCTCATGTGTGCTGGGTGTACAGTCTTCATTTCATAGATGAGGAGCTTAAAGCTCTGAGAAATAGAGTCAAAGGTCATTTGAGAAAAGGTGAAGGATGGGATTTGAGCCCAGGGTGTACTATAATAACCATGTTCAAAATTAGTGTGCAAATTCTTCTTTTTTTTTTTTATAGTCTCATCTTGTTGCTCAGGCTGGGGCACAGTGGCAAAATCATAGCTCACTGCTGTAACTTTGAAATCCTGGGCTCAAGCAATAATCCCATCTCAGCCTCCCAGATGGGACTTGGGACTGCAGGTAAACGCTACTTGCCATACCTAGGTAATGAAGAGAATTTTTCTGTAGAGTTCTTGTTATATCGCCTAGGCTGGTCTCAAACTCCCAGCCTCAAGTGATGCTCCTGCCTAGGCTTCTGGAAATGCTGGGATTGTGGGTGTGAGACACTGTACCTGGCTCATAAACTCTTCTTGATCTGGCTAATAATAGAAAGATCCAAAGAAGATGTGCTTCAAACACTTAGTGTGGTTGACAGAAGTACAGCCAAGCTCTAAGTCGTGTGTTTCCAGATAATAATTTAAGGCCTGTCTTTGGCTATCATGTATTCTCATTGTTCTATATTTCTGTATATTTATTTATTTTTGGTATCTATTCTTTGTTTCCCCCAAGAAGACTACAGGTCAGCCTGGGATAAACAAAGATTCTAAGATCTGATGACTTCCCCGCATCACCATTTAGGAGTCCTAAACAAGTGACTGAACTTCTCTGAGCCTCAGTTTCTCTCCCTGCAAAAGGGCTCTACTCATCTCAAGAATTATTTCCTGAAGGGTAACAAGCTAATCAAAGTGAAAGCTATACACTACTCTAGAAATGCAAGATTTCGTTTTTTTGCATCCCCTGAAGGCAGGAGGAAATGCTGCTGTTTTTTCCTTAGGTTCTTTTCAGTCTCTACCACTAGGCTGAACACAGCTCAGATGTTCCCAGAACTTGGTCCCGTCCCTGATTCATTCCTTGTGAGCGGCAGCTAGACTCTCCTTTCTAAGCGCTTAGTCTGAGCTGTGTCCCCACTTCTTGCGGTCTGTGATGCTGGGAGAAGCCTGTTCAGCTCTTCCACTCAGCATGGAGGACCACAGCGCACCCTGACTCACCTTCCTTCCTCTGTTCTAGATCTTCTGCGTCTGCAGAAGTCTGACCACCTCTGTTCCAGTCAAGCAGGCCCCCATGCAGTTCTTTCTGCACTGTTCCCTCTGACTTTCCCTCTCTTTGGGGGGAGGGGCAACTCAAACCTGACCTTCCCACTACGAGGTTTCTTCCGAACAGCCTGCTCTCTAAGGGCCTGCCTTCTCCTTTTATTTGTTTTCTTGTAATGGTCTAGTTTTTACTTTTTTATTTTTTATTTTTGAGACAGAATCTCAAGCTATTGCCCTGGGTAGAGTGCTGTGGCATCATAGCTAACAGCAAACTCCAACTGCTGGGCTCAAGCGATCCTCTTGGGTCAGTTTTTCTATTTTTAGTAGAGATAGGGTCTTGCTCATGCTCAGGCCGGTCTCGAACTCCTGAGCTCAGGCATTCCACCCGCCTGGGCCTCTCAGAGTGCTAGGATTACAGCATGAACCACCGAACCCAGCAATGGTCTAGTTTTTAATATTAACTTATTTTTAACTGAGATATAGCTCATATACCATAACATTCACCCTTGTAGAGCATCTAATTCAGGGGTGTTTAGCACATTCACCAGGGTGTGTGACCATCACTACTGCCTAATTCCACAACACTTCCATCCCCCTAAATAGAAACTCCACATATGTTGGAGGTTATTCCTCATTTCCTTCTCTCCAGCCCAGGCAAACGCTAATTAACTTTTTGTCTCTATGGAGTTGCCTATTCTGGAGCTTTCATCTAAATGGGATCATAGAGAATGTGGCCCTTTATGTCTGGCTTCTTTCACTTAGCATCATTTTGCAAGATCCCCGATGTTATACGTAACATGTATCAGTACTTTGTTCTGATATTCCATATATGGACACATCATTTTGTTTATCTACTCATCAGGTGGGGGACATCTGGGTCATTTCCATTTGGGGGTTATTATAAATAATGGTGCTATGAACTTTCATACACAAGTTTGTGTGTGAACATACTGTTTTTAATTCTCTGGGGTACAACCTAGGAGTTGACTTGTGGGGTCATATGGTGACTTATGGATCTTACCAGACATGTCATGCTGCTGGCGATCTTTTCTATGTCCTTCCCACTAGGACTTGAGTGTTCTTTCCAGCATAGGAGGAGCCCAGGAAGTATTTGGGGGTGAAGCATGGGTTAGGAGGCTGCTACAGAGGACACAGGAGTGGGGTTTCCTGTTTTTCTGACAGCTCATTAACAAGCTCCGTGCATGACAGACTCATGGCTGCTTTCGTGGGACCTGGGTTTGCAATCTCTGGCGACAGACTGACTCTTTCTTCTTATTATTTTAACAGTGATTCATACTGCTCCACTCACAAATGATAGGTAGTGGCTCTTGGATTTTCTCCTGGAGACAGTAGTCTGCGCAGGGCTTTGTCAATGAGCATGGGTTCATAATCCTTCTGGCTTCTGTCTCAATGTTTAGGAACTTGGCTGCATGTCTTTACAGACACCAGCTCCCAAATGGAACATTTCTGATCCACTGCGCCACGGCTGATCTACAGAAGTGATATTTCTGGTGGGGATTTGGGGGCCTAGGAATGTTTAAAAACAAAACAGTACAAATCTCAGCACAAGGGATTCTCCCACTAAGTTGGCGCTACCAGGTCTGGGTGCTGGTATTGTTTTGTGATCCTTCCAGGTCTAGCATTTTATGATTATATGAAATTGGCTATAAACATAACCTAAAATGGAACTAGTTAATAGCTTCAAAGGAGAATTTTCTATATGTCAATAACAGCAGAAATGGCCAGGCACCCATATGAGCTGATGATAGAGATGGAAGATGGGGCTTCTATGGGAACAAGAGTGAGCTTGGTATGTTCTATGTTGCTCTGCTGAGTGGATGAAGGATCATTCTGTGGCCATGGAAGTTGCCAATTTACCACCATAAAATCTCCTGCCTTTCATTCCAGGCTTGCTGGGCCCTAGACAGCTGTGTCTTACTTTGAGGGTCTTATCACTCCTCAGTGGAGTGCCCAGGCATTATTTTGGGTTTTCCAGAACTCCTTCCCCTTGTCTTGCTAACAAAATTGTCTTTTGTCGTTGGCATCTGCCCCACTCCATCCAGGGGAGGCCAGGCCAGCCCATGACTTCACCTATTCTGCCTTCACAAACCAGTCTAGTGAAGTGTGGTTCCCAAAAGTACAACTTGGTCCAGGGTAGGCACAGGAGCCAAGCTGGTTTGATCAGAACTCCTTCTTGGAACAGAGTAAATCATGAGAAAGAGCATCCTATCACTTTATGAAGAGACAGCCTGTCTAAGATTGAAGCCAACGAGGAGGAAAAGAAAGATGGAGTGTCAGGGAGAGAGCAGAGAAGAACGAGCAGGAGAGAGAAGAGGTTGCTTGAGCTCTTTTAGGTCCAGGTCACCCGAAGTTCATCCACTTAACCCCTCCTATTATTTGAGCCAAAGCCTTTTAGTTTAAGGGAGTCTGGGTTGGCTTTCTCATCCTTGCAACCAAAGAGTCTTGACAAATACCCTTAATATGCCAATATTAGCAATGACTTGACTTTGGGAGTGAATGTGTCAAGAGAAATCTCCAATTCTATACATCTGGTCCCTGCCCCATGAAGATGTGATGTTCCAGCAACAATATGTCCTCTGCAATGTCTCTAGGCGAATAAAATAACAAGGAGATAACTTGAGCTGCTTTTGTTGTCATTTGTTTGTTCTCAGTCCTTACTCACGTGTCAGGCTTTGTACTAAATATTGTCATGTATGACCTAGTCTGTCCTTATAACAACTGAATGAGGTAGGTCAGCTCATGATTCCCACTGCAGAGATGAAGCGAATGAGGAGGCTCTCAATATTTATTTAAGTGCCTTACCCAAGAGAGCATGTGGAGGCAGGATTTTAAGTCAGGCTTGTCCTGAAAGCAGAGCTGGGGCCCTTAACCAGCCCTGTCTTTGTGTGTTTATTAAAGACAGCTCTCCAAGTCTCTACCTCATGTCTCAGAATCTCATTACTCCTTAAAAAACTTTCCTCAGGTTTGCTATGAAGAATCTCCAAACAGAAGAAAAGTTCTTTTTTTTGTCTGAAGTCTCAATTTTCTTTGAAAACTCTTTCCTATCTCACCACTGACTACTGACCTCAGTTCCATCTTAACTTCCTGCATCCACCCAAGGAAAAAGGTTTTATTTTAGGAAGGGCACAGCACAGGCGAGCTAGGAGCAGATAGTATTAAGTGACATAGTGTGCCCTTTTCATTGGGATGGGCACAAGATACTCATTGTGCATGGCCAGGTGATGTTCTCCTTATCCAGGTGTGCTTTTGATGGGCCCACAGGAGTGCTGTGACATCAGCAGGGATGACCAAGCTGGAGACCTTGGATTTGGCCACAAAAGCAAAAGTCTTTCTGACCATCCACTGAGCTGAGAAATTTTTATATTTAGATTCAACCATCATTGTTCAATCCATGCATTGGATCGGTGAGGAAAATGAATCTCAGAGAGGCTAAATAACATTTCCAGGGTCATACAGCTGGGAACCGAACCTCACAGCCGCAGTGAGATATCCAGGGCCACCTGGCCTGCGCTGGTCGCCTCCCTTGACATACGTTCCCCTTGTCCATCACGCGGAAGCCCTGAGTGACTCACAGCATCTCTGGCATGTCTTTCACAGAAACTATTTATTCCCCAGTTGATGATTTTGCTTTCCTTCCCCCTCCCATGCGTGTTGTCAGAATGTCTAGAAAAATCTGACAGCTGGTATTCCATTTAGGGACAACACTTGGGGGATGTGTCTCGAGAGGGCTCACACGCAGATCTTGCTGCATTTCTACTCAACTTCCAAATATAATATGATTTCATTGGCAGTGAGATGGAAAATGAGTACGATGATGGGGTGCCTGCCGTTCTATACAAAGTCTCTGGAAGGCCTAAGCCGAGTATGTGACCCAGAGTGACAAATGAAGAGGCTTTGGTAGGCAGACCCACGTCCAAATCCTGCTATTTGACTTTGGACAAATTACTTCACCTTGCTGAGCCTCAGTTTCCTCATCTGTACCACAAGGACAATAGAACTTAATCTCTCAGAGCCATGCGGAGGGGTCATTCCCATATGCTGACAAGTGACCAGCACTTGCCAGACATACCGCACAATTTTCCTGCACCCTTCTTCCCAGACTATCTATCAGTATGGGGTAAGCAGTAAACATATTTAAGGGAAACATTATCAAGGTTAATAAATAGCCTAATTTGTCATAAGAACACTCAATAAGGACCCAGTGACAGGCAGATAAATGATTCAACCACAAGACCAGGAAATCCCACAAATACAACTAGAACCAAATAATACAAATGTGTCCCTCAGTGTCACAGAGCTTATGCTCTACAGAAACAGCACGTCTGGTGATTAAAAGTGGTGGAACTGAAGCAAAACATCTTACCATTCTCTTATTTAGCACGGATGGCACTAAACTAAACTCTGGGTAGACACACACTCTACTGTCTTAATATTTGGCGGTAGATACTCATCTGGTTATTTTTCCAAATAATTAGGAGACAAATTAGTTGACAACTAACATGGAAGTACATTGAGCATGATTTGTCTTAATGAAGGGACTCAGAAATATCTGAGGGGTTGTGAGTGCCTGAATGTCAGAATTCAGGGGGGTGAAATGACCTCCTATGCTCCTAGCACCATGTTGGCACAGGGTCAGCACCTGACTCCATCCGGATGACTCCCTTCTGGAAGCCAGGTAAGGATGAAGGGAGGGCTGTTGAGGAACCTGAGTTATATTCATCTGGTCTCTTGCCTGCCTGTATAAGGGCATCTATAGGGGACTTGTTTTAGGGGGCTAGGAAAATGGGTTCTATATATGATGTCAGTCCCCGATTCTGGGTTTTCTGAAGAAGTCAGGAAATCGTGCCTTCCATCTAACTTGGAGTTTTATCCTCGTTCCTCATCTTTTTCTTATAAGAAAATGGAAAAGTTGCTACTTGCCTAGGACTTCAGGGTCCTGCCTCTCATAAAGACACAGGCAGACGGGCACATAGAGGGGCCGTGTGCGTATGTGTGCGTGCGGTTTGTATTCACCTAAAAACCAAGCAAGTAAAGATAACAGAATCAAACCCAAATAAATAAAATCTAAAAGAAGGGTCCCCGTCAAAGACCTTTCCCTTCAAGGGTGCCACATCCTTTGGGCTCCTGGCCTAGTATTTTTTCTTTATTCTTCATTCTTCAGGTAGAATAAAGAATAAAGAGAATAATCTTGCCCTATTTTTCTCTTGTGGAAGTAATAATAATCACCCAAGTTAATGAAGAGAATCTGAAAACCCCTTATAAGAAAAAGTATGGGACACAAGATTTGGAAAAATGAAAAGTAGAATTACTGCTATAAAATCCTACTGATGGCACACGCACATCCTCTCATTAATTTCTAATCGACTCCATATCACATGTGCCGCCCTCAGCGGCATTTCCACATTCCAGCATCACCATCCTGACTGCCAGCTTTGCTTAGCTCCATGTCCTCTGACGTGGGCTTCTTTAAATTCCAATTTGGCCACAGGATGTTTGTTTCTTTGCCCATGTCCTTCCTGGCTCAGAGGCAGAAATGTCCTTCCACATCCTGATGGTAAAGACCTTCTCCTGCACCTTGGGTTTTTCTTCTTTGTGCTGAATCCTTCCTCTCAGACCAAACGGGCCAGGATTTTCAAACCCCGAGGGTCACCCAGCTGAGGCCGGAGGACCCAGCTTTCTAGGTGAGCCTCTGGGCATGGTGACCTGCCTGCTCTGATGAGGATGGGATGGAGGAGCTCTCGGGGGTGGAGGTGGGGCTCTGGGGGCAAGGGGCAAAGCCCTGCTCACTCTCTTCACTTTCATCAGATCGGTCTTTTGGGGTTATGAGGAAGCTCCAATTTGAAAAGAGGTCCAACCCATGAAAGAAATTAAGGAAATCACTTTGTTCCTTCACAGTTAGATGCTGGATTCACCAAGACGTGGGATGGAGCAAGCAGACAGCGCAGGGGGGGGATTCCAAGGTGTGGTGAGGCTGTGGCCTCGGTGGCTGCAACAGGCATGCAGTGTGGAGTGCAGGAAGGAGGGCAGGAAAGAAATGACAGTTTGGGGGAGATGTGAAGGCCCCAAAGGGCTTGAGGCTCAGAGGAGAAGATTAGGGAGGCAGAAACCATGATAGAAGGAGGGACAGTTTCAAAAATCCCAACAGGTTTCTGTCAGGGGGCAGTGGGTGTGGGAGCAAGATGGAAGTAAGGCGGCCAAGTCAGCTTAGGGTCTGTGATGGATTCCTTCAGTCCCAGGATGTGAGGCTGGGGGACTCAGGGACCTGTGTATTCATCTCTTCCTAGACACCTTTGCCCCAAGTACAATCGGGGAGGCCCTTTCCTGAACATGGGCAGTGGTGTATGTGTATGTGCACGTGTGCACACACATACACTCCTGCAGGCATTAAATATATGCACCTATGGCCTCCATCATATCCAAGACTGGAAATTTCTTACATCTAAGCACAGCCAATGAGCTTGCATTTGGGGCCAATGAGCACAGATATAGTATTTTTAAAAATTTCTCTCACATGAAAATATGCAAAAGGCCTCATGTATTCAAGGTCACAGAGGTCATGCAAGAAAGCAATGTGCTATTACAAAATAATGTTTCTTTTCTTAAATAAGATAATGAATTTTAAGCCACTTGGTATAGTGCCTGGAACTTACTAATATCCTCCCCCACATGGCAGCAGTTGACAATGTTGTGTGTATTAATCATTGAAACAGACCCAGTAAAACTTCTATTTGAAAGCCCCTTTGTCAGGCATTTATTTTATTAATATATTAGCTTTTGAAAAATGAAAAGGCATTGTTTAGAATTTATATTATTTCCCAGTGTAGTCTGACCTTTCCCACATTACTAAAACATGTGACATTTCTCTGAACAAAGGCTCTAATGGAAAATGACAGGATGCACAAATATGTCCTTTCACACCCATCCTGAGAGCTGCTCACCAGCAGTC
The DNA here is from genome assembly GCA_963573935.1 of Arctocebus calabarensis. Classification (NCBI taxonomy): domain Eukaryota; kingdom Metazoa; phylum Chordata; class Mammalia; order Primates; family Lorisidae; genus Arctocebus; species Arctocebus calabarensis. Next base: position 31,207 of record CAUYON010182474.1, on the reverse strand, counting down.
GGGGGCCGGAGCCCCACGTGTGGTTAGTGAATGAGCACCCATCTCATCACCAGGAATGTAAGGGGACTAGGGAGGCAGGCCTGCTGTTTTCCCAAGTCTCAATCAAACCGCTGCCCTCCTTACCCCTCCTCGCCCTCCCAAGCTCCCTATGTGGCCTGCTGGAAATGGTATTGGCTGAGACCATCCCATCCTGTCCTTATATCATCAGTGCAGATCCAACGTGAAATACAGTTATGATGCCCCAGCCCTGTTGTCACAGAGGGAGAGCAAGGCAGCTTCTGGACAGACCACAACAGGGTTTTGTTTGATGCACATAGATTTTTTTGAACAGTTTAAATATGGATGCTTTTAGAAGGAGCCACTGTCCTCTACTATACCCTGATTATCACTACTTCCCCTTCCCCTTCCCCTTGGCATATAAGCCATCTCAGACTGGGCTAACAGGAACCCAGATCTGAATGAACCGTCCTGACACCTGGGACCAGCTTAGCACTGAGCAGCCTCCCTGCCATGCTGCTCCTGGCTCCAAGGCAACAGCTCTAAGACCAAGGAACCAAATTTCTGCTGTCTATATCACAAGCTTACCAACTGTGTATACTGACTTGTTTCAATGTTCAGAAGAAAGGAAAGGAAAAAAATTGTTAGACCTCCTAAAGAAATGTCGGCACAGAACAAAAATGTTGCTGATAGCCTGCTATGATGTTTTAATGTAATTAATTTTTTTTTTTCTGTACATCAAAGCTGTGAAAACAGCTCTGATTTACAAAGTGGAAAGAGAGATTAAATTATTTAGCTTACCAGGAACTCTCTGCTGATTAGGAGATAAGGTAAGTTTTTTTTTTTTTTTCCCCTCCCTCAAGTTTTCTTTCATGAGCCCAAGGAAAAATGGTATTTGATAGATCTCTTTTTTAGCTCTAGGAGAACCTTCTTTCTTCTGCAACCACTTGGTGAAGGCCATGAAATGACTTTGTCCCTGGTGAGTGCCTTTGGGAGCATAGAGGTCAGTCATTGTAAGGATTCTGTGCGGTAGGTGTAATTATCCTGATGTTCACAGATGAGGAAACACAGGGAAGGCATACCCCCTCACCAAGGTCACATGGTTAAACCAATGGACTTGATCTGAGTTTGCCAGCCGCCAAAACAGGCGCTTTCCACGGCCTCATGCACTCCTCACCAAGGAAGGGCAAACACCACAAATCCACACAGCCAACCACCGACCTCAGAGAGCACTAAGGAGGGACAGGGTCAGTGGAGGTTCTGCAAAAATAAAGCATTTAGGGGAAAAACAGAATAAAAAGAATCTATTATATTTTTGCAAAAAGGATCTTTTAACCTCAGGCCTGGCTTTTGGCTTCAGCACAAGGCCACTCAGCCCAGGAAAGTGTAGACACGTTTTCATAGGGAAAGTCCCATGCATCGACCTATCCTAGCCTGGGGAGAGGGTGGAAGCAGGGACACCTACCTCCTTCAAACTCTGTCTGGCAGTTCCCCGAGGTCTCATTCAGGCTTTCTTCCTCATTGATGATGATGTTCTCAATGTCCTTCATCGTTAGGTGGTCCCGGAAGGCATGATAGAGAATGTGCTTCAACTCTTCCAGAGTTATCCTTTGCATGTCAAACTGGGAAGAGAAAGAGCAGTGAGATGGTCACACGGGGATGAGAAGTTGGTTGGGCCTGATTGGCAAGCCCAACAGCTCCTCTGCAGAAACTTGCCTCAGCTTTTCAGGATATCAGATGAGCAGTTTTCCATCCTGTTCCGCTCCAAGCATACTTGTGAACTAGCAGGGACTTACTGGGAATACAGTGAGTGGCACATATCCCCCTCAATTTAGACTCCTGGGGGAAAAATGCCAGCTGCTAGTCTGGTTTCCCACTCACCCAGCCATCTGCTGTTAACCCTCCACATCTCATGTCCTTTAGTGTGGTGTCTCTCTTCATACAATGCGTATGTTTCTAAAAATTTGACAATCTATCCAGAAACCTGCAATCTTGCTTTGAGTATGCATCGTGTTCTAGCAAGATAAAACACGAATGCAACACCATGTTTATGAAGAAGAGCTGCTGAAGGGGAGGTGGAGAATTCCCCATTGAGACCTTCCCCTCCCAGAGGCAGGATTTACTTTCTGTGATATTTTATCCACTAAGAGAGACCAGAAGGATAAAGCAACAAAAGTTACCTAAGACACCAGAGTTCCCAGCCTGACTGGCCTGGCTCCTAAGGCTCTAAGTAAAACAACACCCTTGCTAAACTCCCTGACAATAGCAGCTATGAGGGAGCAAACAGTTAAACCCCTCAACACAGATTTCCAATCCAGATCCCTCCAACTCTGAATGGACAGAGCACTAGCCCAGACCTTCCTTTTCTGATAAGCAACTCCAGACCTTGAGCAGGTGCAGCCAGCACATAAAGGCTGCCGTCTTCATGTCTTATAGTTCACCTTTGGGTGTAAAGAGCCAAATTCCACCTCATTTTAATGCTAACACTCTCCCCCACGTGAACATGGATGTATATTACATCTCTGTTTACTCACTGCGCATGCGCTCAGCTCCCCTCCCCAAACCCACTGAATATGCATGATCTAGTGTGTAAGGCAGCTGCTGTGAGGTGTAAACCAAGCCTGACCTGCGCCTCTTTGAAGAAACACCTTCAGGCCACTCCAGAGACCATTTCCTCCCAGTGTGCAAATTGACATGGCCAACAAAGGTCTCCTTTCTACTATTTAGCCATCTTGGTGGTCTTTGGGACGGCATTTCTCACTCCATTTACGTCTCGTTTGGTCAAGTTACTTTTTTGGCCAATGAAATCTGAATAGAAGTCACATATGCCGTGTTCAACTAAGAGCTCTGAGAGTCACTGTGTGGTGACTGCTGGGAGAACAGCGTGCCCCAGACAGGGGCTGTGCGTTCCGCCTGGATCCCAGAATGAGAATCAAGTAGAGAACCCCTGTGCCCATCCCCTAAAGGACAAGTCCTATGAGGAACAAACACGCCGTGTTATTAATAACCATAAAGGCTTTGGGCTTATTTGCTACCACAGCAGGACTTAGACCACTGTTGTCTAAGCCAAAAAGATAGAAATTAGTACACAGAAATTAAATTATCACATATACCCTGAAACTGTGCACATCTATGATGCACCAGTTAAAAAAAAGAAGAAGAAATTAGTACGTAGAAGTGAGGGGCTACTGTAACAGAAATTCTAAAATGTGATGGACTGGTTCCAGAGGCCGGCAGTGGAGAATGAAAATTGTTACTGGTGGTGGAAAAGTAGCAAACCACATTATCCAAAAGCAAAACGTTTGGTAAAACGATTGCCTGTGATAACTTAGAGGACAGATACATATTCAGGGTGGCCATAAAATTTTAAATTGCACACGAACTTTATGGCCACTCTGTGTGTATGCATGTGTGTATACACACACACACACATATATATATATTGGACAAATCTGTGGCTTTACTTACAAAAAGTTTGGGGACTAGAATCTTCTGGTTGCAGTCAGTTGCATTTAACTGGGTACTACAAGGAAGAGATGAGCTCAAAAAAAATTAGTTGATTTGCAAACTAGGAATAAAAACAACCTAGAAATTCCTGGCTGTGCAGGGCTGAAAGAAACAATTGTTTCTCATTTTTTACTAGAAAGAGACAAAATTAAGAAATGCTTTATACAGGCCTCTAAAAACAAATCAGTGCCCCTTGTTAAACCTCTGAATATGTTAAGTGACTCTCTCTGGAAGCCTGTTATTAAGTTTAGAGAGAGGTATGTCTCAAAAATAATTATGGATATAGCTATTAGCATAAACTGATTGCAGCCAGATAGAAAAGAAATATGACTAAGTTCTTGAGAGAGCTGTACTGGCGGAGAGCCCACAGCCTTGGATTAAAGGATACTATAACTGTTCAAAACTTAAAATGATCCTTTGGGCACCAGTAATTATGAGGATAGGCTATCCAGGCCTCAAGAAGTGCGTATTATCCAGTGCTCTCCTAGAGAGTGAAGCTGGGAATTCTGGACAACAGTGAAATCTAGAGCAATTTCCAGGAAGCAGAACTAGAGTCTAATCAAGGAACATTCCTCACCCCAAGGTTTGTCTATCAGGATTTCAGAATTGCTCTGAGCCACTGACTGATGGGTGTCTCCTAGTTGTGCTTTCTGGATGGGCAAGCTTTGGGTGATTGACCTGACCCTGGTGCACCATCGCTATGTTAAGTAAGTAGGTGTGTGGGGGGGGGTACTGGGGGAAAGGGTAATTTGTCTCTTTTAGTTCCTATCTCTCCAGATCAAGAAGAGCCACTTCCAATTTTGCTGTCCATCATCATGTGATTCTAATCTTGAGTTTGCTGTGACTGGACGCGACGTGTAGGGTGTCTCCCTGTGAAAAGAATGAGTATATTTTGTGGCTTAAGGCAGGAAAACAAACATTTATGAACAAGAGTGTGGACTGTAACAAGGTACATTGTTTTCCATGACAGCTGGCCCTTGAGCAACATGGGTTTGAACTGCATGGGTCCATGTAGTAATATTTCTTCTGCCTCTAACCCTTAAGATAACAAGACCAATCCTTCTTCTTCCTCAGCCTACTCAGTGTGAGGAGGATGAGGCTGAAGACCTTTGTGATGATCCATTTGCACCTAATGAATAGTAAACATATTTTGTCTTCCTTATGATTTTTTTAGTGATCTTTTCTCTAGGTTACTTTATTGTAAGACTACAGTACATAGTACACATAATATATAAATATATATTATATATACAAAATATATGATCAATATATTAATCAACTGCTTTTGTTATTGGTTAGGCTCCCAGTCGACAATAGGCTACTAGCAATTACTTTTTGGGGAGTCAGAAGTTACATGCAGATTTTCAACTCTGTTAAAGGATCAACTATATTTGTTTCTCCTCCCTGCCAGAGGATTATTATCTCCCTGCCTGTTGACATGAGTTCTGGCCAATTAAGTCAGAATGAAAGAAATATATGAAAATGATGAAATCCACAGAGAAGCTTCAAAGCCATTGTGTATTTTGCCATTTTTCATTTTCAAAACACTTATACCAAAAGGGGCTGCTCCTTTGTGGTGGGATGAATTTAACATGAGCAGAACCTCAGCCAACACATAAGAACTTGTGATTTGATTAAGAAATCAACCCTTGTTGTTAGCCACTAAGCCTTTGGGGTTTCTGCAGTATACCTTAGCCAAGGATGAAATCAATGTTTTAAGTTAGTTTGGAACTATGATGAAAGAAAATTATAGACATTTTTCTTTCCTTGCCTTCTTTACTAAGCAATTTCTACCTTGCTTTAAGTAGGCACCTTATTTTAACAAATTAAACGGGGTTACTGAATCTTGATGGAAAATCTAAGCTATTTATATGAGTACAAGCAATGGAATGGTGTAACGTGGGCTTGTTTTTTGCCTCAGAATTTTGACATATGTTAGGGTACAACCCATGGAACAATCTTTCCATACAACACTGGATAAGGGAGCATGGTGGTGTTAGTCTGGCTACATGGAGAAGGCTGGGAAAACGCATAGATGGGAATACTGGGACCCCCTGCCATAATCAGAAATGAGGAGTGACAAAATCAATAAGACTCTGAGAAAATGTGTAACCACTTCCCAGACGACCACTGAAGACTATATGTGGTGCCTGGAAAAACTCTGACCAGTTGAGAGCTTGCTATAATTTAGAAATCAGACAAAAAGAGTGGCCGGGCACTATGAGAAGAGAAGGAAGGATACACATTCTAGAAATTTGTAGTTTTGGCTATATGGATCACATTTTATTTTATGTTTACATTTTTTCTCCTGTGGGTCATGTTTTAGTGGTAGGATACCTAAACAAACTCAGTTGAGGAGCACTCCATATGCCTTCTATATTATTGGAATATCAGTCTCTTAAAAGTTTGAAATAAATCACTATAAAACCATGTAGACACAATGCCACAAATATTTCCCCTATGATGATCAAAGATTTAGCTTTTTGAGTTTTCTTGAGTCAATTTTGGAATTTTGTATTTGTTTGGAAAAGCAGCCACAAGACAGCCATCATTATCAGTCTGTAACTATCCATAGTAGTTCTACAATTTCAAATTCCTCTCAATAGTTATTATATCCCATTTCCTATTTATAATTTTGTTTCTCTTTTTAGTTATCATTTTTTGTTTTTTCTCTACTTTGAATGGATATAATATGATCCATATATTTATTATGTTTAGAAATCTAAGGAATTTTCCACTTTAGAAGAATCTCTGTAAGGTCAAATATATAAATATATTTATCATTATTAATTATATTATTTAACCTTATAATTATAATCTTCTTCTTCTGTAACCTTATTTTTTTTTTGGCTGGGGCTGGGTTTGAACCCACCACCTCCAGTATATGGGGCTGACGCCCTGCTCCTTTGAGCCACAGGCACCACCCCTCCTAGATTTTTTTGGGAAGACTTGATTTGTCAATGACCCTGAGTGTGAAGAGAATTATATCTCCAGAAATTGTTCTTACAGTGACAATATTTTTTAAATAAAGCTGTTCTTTGGTACGTGAAAATTTACACACCAAATTGCACAAATAATTATTGGGGATGTGTCTATGCTAGACCCTGTGAAGGAGACGTGAAGGTGAGCAAGGCATAGGTCCTGCTCTCAACAGATCAGCAAGTGAGAAACTTCAATTCCTCGGGTACCTGCTGGGGCAGGAGAAGCCCAGGACGGTTTGGTACCACCTGCAGAGGGGGAGCAGGGCACAGAAGGCTGCCTAGAGAACAGGTAAGTGATCAAAGACCTAAAGGAAAAAGACACTGAGTTTGCCAAGGGAATCGGGGACAGGTGGGAAGAGGACAAGGAGGGGAGAAGGGCACGTGGGCTGGGGAAACAGTCATACCAAGGTCTAGAGGCACAAAATCTTGGCAGGTACATTGATTGAGTGGCAATATAGGGATTCTGCTGAGACCTGGAGTAGTGAGGACAAGGTGGGAAGGTGAGTGCTATGGGTAGGCCCTAATCAATAAAGGCCTTGTATGCCCCAGTGATGAGCTTGGTTGTTTTTGTTTGTTTGCTTTCATCTTTAGAGACAGTCTTGCTATGTTACCCAGGCTGTCCAACTCCTGCTCCCATGTGATCTTTCTTCCTTGTGCTTTGGAGTAACTGAGACTACACGAGTGTGCCGCTATGCCTGACTTGTTTCCATTTACTTATTTATTTTATTTTACTTCTTATTTTTTGAAATATGGGCTCATGATACATGTTAGATATGGGATGATGATGTAGATTTGGAATTCGTTTGCGTACAGATGATAATAAAAGTCATCAGAAAGGGGGATACCACCCCGGAATAACAAGTGGAATATGGGCATCCCCCAGGAAGACATGGAAGGGACATGAAGAGGGACAGGTGGTGGCCTCCATTACAGAATGTGCAGGGTGTGCCTTTTATCCACGCACAGTCGTTAGCAACATGTAAGCACTTTTTTAATGTTTTCTGAAAAAAAGTCTATTTTTATGTCAGTACAGCCGTGCTTACTTTTCCTTTGATGTGAATTCTGCTAAATGTTTGTTGAGTTTTAAACTTTCTTTTCTTCCTTCTTTTTTTTTTGAGACAGAGTCTCACTGCTGTCCAGGCTAATGTGCCGTAGCATCAGCCTAGCTCACAGCCACCTCAAGCTTCTGGACTCAAACAATCCTCCTGCCTCAGCCTCCTGAGTAGCTGGGATGACAGGTGCCCACCACACCTGGTTAACTTTTCGTTTTTAATAGAGATGAGATCTCACTCTTGCTCTGTTTGTTCTCAAACTCCTGACCTCATACAATCCTCCCACGCTGGCCTCCCAGAGTGCTAGGATTACAGGTGTGAGCCATCATGTCTGGCTGGGTTTTAAACTTTCTGTGTTTCTCACAAGGAATACAGAATTGGGTTTTTACAAAGTATGATTTAAAATTTTTTCCCCTCAATTTACCCAACGTGGGTATAATTCCAATTTCATACATTATTATAAACATGTTTCACTGTACTTTTGTTATTTTATCTCCTGCTTTCTGGTCTTTATGGTTAACTTTTCCTTTTGTCTCTTGTATAAAGAACCGACAGGCGTCCTAGTTTTAATTAGGCTGGCATTTATTAAGTACATTACTTACTAATTCTTAACTTATCAAATTCAAAAAACTAACTTTCTTTCCTTGTATGTAAGAAGATTCATATACCTTTTATTTTCCTTCCTCTTACTCAACACGTTTCAGTCATTGTAAGTGTAATGTGAGCTTTATTATGATGTGTTTTCTATCATTTGCATATTTTTCTAGAATAGTATTTGGCTTCTGCACAATTTTGTAACAGCTGCTGCTACTTCGTTATATTTAATTGACTTCAATGCTCACTTCCATTTTTCTATGACTGTCCTGACTCTGGCTGTCTAACTGCCACCCAAATATTGCCAGAGAACTTTCACAACTAGAAGAGAATGAAGCTCTTGTGAACATTACATTTTCTGAGTCCTTAATACATGTAATTCTGATCATACTTTCTCTGTGTTTCTTTACAGCCAACTTAGTTTGTCATTCTAGAATTGCACACATTTCCCCCTCAAAGCTGTGCTGAAACGTCTCTTCCATTGTTTGATACAGGGGAGGAGAAAAGAGGTAGATGGCGACCTATGATTTTTTCTCTGAAATTCATTAATTTCTTCCTTAACACTAGTTGGGATATTTCCTTCTATATGTGTTTGCATTAACTTTGGAGGTGACTAAGGGCTTTAAATTTTTATACTGGTGTCATCTTCTGCCTCTTACTGCTACTGGGAGACAGTTTTGATTATTGCTTTTCTCTTGTTCTTTCTACCTCTTTCCTCTGGAACACGAAGTATTCTTAATTAGCTTTCCATTCTTTGTTTCTATATTTTTCACCTTTCCTCTAATAATTTTCACCTCTTCGTTTTGCATTTCACATCCCTCATTTTCGTCTGTATGGTTAATTCTTCTTCTTACTGTCTCTATGAAGATTTTAATTCTCTGGTTTCATTTGGTTCCTTACATATTCAGGTAATTTCAGTGCATTCCCTTTGTGCCCAGACTGCCACTGTTGCTGCTTTAAAAAAACAAAAGACAGATTCCAAATCTCTCGCATTACCTTTACAGATTAAAATAGGAAAGAACACCACCAAGCAGACATCTATGCATCTACGATTTCCCCTGCAGTCCATTTTCTGAGGGATGCCCTTCCCCTGCGTCCCTTTTCTTTAGGCTCTGCTGAGTTTTAATTAATCTACTGTTATCATGGCTGTTGTTTCTGAAGTGAGCAATCCAGGTGCAAGATGTGCCAAAAAGGAGAGCGAGTGGAATGTTCTTAGGCTTCTGACTGCCCAGCTGGTTGTGGTAATTTTCACCTGAGCATCAGGGCTGGTCACATCCTTTAGCGCCTGCAAGTTGTGGCCCCTGCAGGCACATCCTCTGGTGCTGCTGGCTTTGCGGGATACAGCCGACCTCGTGCTCGGGTGGCCTGTTTCTCTAAGGTAGGAGATTGTTGTTCATCCTTGCTTCATCTGGTCTAGTGGTCCTCAACGTGTGTTCCCTGCACCAGCAGCGCTCAGGAACTGGCCAGTAATGCAGTTTCTCCAGCCCCATCCAGACTTACTGACCCAGAGACTCTGGGGGCAGTTCCCTGCACCCTGGACTCAATAAGCCCTCCAGGGGATTCTGAGGAGTTTGCACCAAAGGATGCAAAGTGCTAGTATAGAAAGGCGACCCTTCTCCCAGCCCATGCGTCTCCAGGGTGCTCTCCAAGGTGATGACAAGTGTCCCAGTCTTCCCTGCTCGGCTTAGGGTCTACATGCACAGCAGGAACCACAGCCTCGAAGCACATACAGAAAGTTTGATGAAGGGCAGGCGGCTTGGTAGTCCTGATGGGGAAGAAAGAGCATTGTCTCAGGAGCTCCTCTGTGTTTCTCTTCTGGGCAGCCACCACGAATGGTGGAGGTGAGTCAAAGGATTGCCCCTGCCCTTCTGGGGCCCTCTGTCCTAGTCTGACTCCCAGGGAGGAACAGCCCTCCTGCTGCACCTCCCTCTACCAGTTCTGGGGAGCCTCTCCAGGGGCAGCATCGGTGCCTTTCCCACTGGGAGTGACTTTTGCCTGCTGCATGTTGACTCTGCCAACCCATGTGGAGCCCGTGGGTGGCACCTGCATCTTGCTAATCCCACCAAGGCCTAGCAGAGCCTGACCCCAGGTGGGCGCACAGCACGTTTGCTAAATGAATAAACATGGGTCCTCCGTTTGCTCAGAGTACAATCCTTCCTACCTGCCTTCCCTCTCTAACCAATGTCCCCCCTCTGCCAGGAAGAGCACCCTCTGCAGTGGGGCTTCTCACGTTCAGATTCTCTGTGGCTCTGCAGCAGAAAAGCCGAGGAACTGAACATGTTTTCCTGCTCCGATAGGAACCTCAGGGGTGCCTGAGTCCCCCGTGAAGCCCTAAATTCTTGATAAGATGAAATCAGGCTACTGAAAGGCCAGAGTTCGCTGCTGGCCACCCAGTGAGGCCTTTGCCTACCTTCCTTCTCCTTGACTTCTACAGAGACCTGCACAGCTGGAGACAACATCTGCCCTGGCCAGATTCTCAAATGAATCCAAACTCACTTCGACTTTCACAGAAGGCATGGAGTTAATTTGATGACACAGTTCTTTCTCCTCTGGAGAGAAGGATGGGTAGAATAAGCTTCAGAATATTTAACATCTCTATTCTATTCTCTGCCCATCTACAAAGGGCCCTATGAGGATGAGAGAAAGAGAGAGAGAGAGAGAATGAGAATGAATGAGTGTGTATGCACTATGCTCCCAGAAGATTGATGGATCCAAACTTCTCATCCAGGCAGCAGAATTATTACAGTGACCTCTCTAGTCTGGACCATTGGACACTGACTTGGCTGAGCGATCTCACCTGTGTACCTTGGTACCGTAGAAAAATACAGACATTTTGTAAGTGTACTTGGTGCTCCAATGTGAGAAGGCTAAACAAAGTCATTATATCTAGCAAATTTTCTTTCTGAGCTTTCTCCTGCTTCCTTGGCCCACCCCAGAGCACAGCACTGTCTCCTTTCTAATAAGCAGCCCAGACCCCCATCCGCAGGTGTGTTTAACCATCAGGCTGCCAATGGCATTATCCAGATGTGAAGCATGGTGGACACCAGCAGAGAATTCCAGAATCATTCCTTGCTCTGAGTTATCCCCACATGACAAAATAACAGTATTCTGATACTCCTCCCTGCCAGGGACAAAGAGACAGATACGCCTTTGAACAAAGAAGAACATCCTGCCAAGGTGAGCAAAGGAATGGACGGTGGCAAAGGTAGTAAGAAAACTTGACCACCCACGCAGAAAACAAACAGAAAGCAACCCAAACCAAAGACAATGGGTGCCAGGCCAGGTGAGCTCATCTGGACGCATGCGTGTCTTTCCCTCATTGGTGTGGGGCAACAGGAGGACAGAGGGAAGGGGTCTCCTGTGTTCCTTGGCCCTGCAAAGAATCAGCAGTGGGCACAGCGATTGGGCTGAAGCACTGGCTCAGCCTGTGCAAACTCCCCAGAATTCAGAGGAAGATGAAAACCCACAATCACACTCAAACTAAGATTGAGCACTTATTTACTTCCACAGCCTGGAAGAAATTTTCCACTAACAATAAGACCTATGGAGCAGACCCAGAAGCCAGCTGACTTTGCAAAGCTTTGACCTCTGCAACACCATTTTGAGCCAAGGCGGGGGCAGGGTGTCCCTGGTCTCTGCTCCTGAAGCAGGGTCGGGCCCCAGCCTCTGCCCTTCAGGCCAGCGAGCCTCTTTCTCTGCCCCCACTAATAGGCTAGGCCAGAGGGACACTGCCTGGGCCTTAATGCCCACCTAGCATGCAACAAGGTGAATCTGTCATGCCCACCTATGCTCTCATTTCCCACAGGCCCCTCTGTGTGCAGGAGCTCAGCACACCAAGGGGCGCTGCACTGCTTGGAGACACTGATTGCTTACAAAGCACATCCCCCCAACACAAGCCCGTGGCATCCAGGGGTGCTCAGATGAGGGAACTTTTCTCCCACAGCTTGGTGGAAATGCCAGCCCCGATGCACGTCCTAATGGAGGTGTGGCCGTAGTCTAGGTCATGCCGACTTTATGTGGCTTTTGCCCTGTCACAGAGCCTGGGCTCCTCTACTGTGGGGGGATGGGGGGAGAGGGGATACATTTCAGTTTGGCATGCCTCCTACACAAAGATCTGCAGATGCAGAGAACTTGCCTGGGAGCTGAGTGCAATGGCGGGTCCTCGGGCTGCAGGCTGAGAAGGATGTCCTGACACACTGGACCATCCGGATGCCAAATCCCTCCTTCCCACAGAGACAGGCTGACGGCAGACCAGAGAGACCAGATGCAGGGACGGCTTCCTGGGGGCCAGGCACATAGTGGACGTGGCCTCATTTAAGCCTCACCGTGGAGGTGAAGGCTACATTATGGTCACTTTACAGATGAAGACCTTGAAGCTTGGAGAGATTAAATAATGTATCCAAAGAGGGACTGAGACAGAAGGCTTTGGAGGGTGTGTGCACCAGCAGGCCACACGCCCTGCTGCTTTAATCTTAACTTGGACTGGGGGTGTGTACCCCTCTCCCCCTGATGCTGCTGTAGAAACTTGCTGCTCACATGCCCCTATAACAGGGAGGGAACCACAGGCCAACCCCAGGCTCCGACCATGACTATGATATCTATCTTCTCTTTATATAGTAGAAGCTCTGTAAGTTGACCACCCAAGGGACTGTAATGACTGTAATGCCTCCACACACGGAGGCAGTCAACATAAGAATGGCCTGCTGAGCCATTAGGCCTGCTGAACTAATATGTACATGTGGTGCGTATCTAGTCTATGAAATTAGGTCAACTGAAGGAGGTGGTCAGTGTAGGGAGGTGGTCAACGATGGAGCTTCTACTGTACCTTTATATGTGTTATATATAGCATACATATGTAACACACATAACATATATGTAAAGGTACAGTAGAATGTATATAATATATATTATATATAAAAGGTACAGTAGAAACTTCATAGTATATATAAATACTTACCTTTCTTTCACTTATTTAATGACTATATATTGGGAAATACTCAATGCTAGGGGCTGTTCTAGACATTGAGGATAAATCAGGGAACGAGGCAGAGAAAATCCCCTGTCGTGGAGCTTACTGCACAGGCAGAGGAGACAGGAAATACACAAAGCAGCATGGAAAATAGAACATTGCATGATGGGATGTCATATGGAACAAAATGAAGCTGGAAGGAGGTGAGTTTTGGGGGGACTTGCAATTTTAAGTAAGGATGTCAGAGAAGGTCCCCCTGAGATGGGGGCATACGGGAGGGGGAGGGGAAGGGTGGATCCATGGGGGTTGTGGGGAAAGGGCATTCCAGGCACAGGGGACAGGAGATCAACAAACGTCAGGAGGGAGGAGCTTGCTCAGAAGGGGGTCCAGGGCACACTTTCCCCGCACTGAACGTGTATCATCACTGAAGAAGCAGAAAAATGTTTCTCCTTTTCAAATGGAGATAATGGCTGTGCTGAAGTGCATTCCCTCAGGTAAAATTATAGGTACGGTTTTGGAGGACAGGTCAAAGGACAGGCCCATTAGCAGCTCTCTGCTCCCAATTTCAACTGCTGTCCTGACGGGAACCTTCCACCACAGTAAGAATTCACTCGCGTCTTAGCCCTTCACACCAGCTTGCTATAACCCACTAGAGTGCAGGATGTGTCAGAGGTCCAGGGAAGGAAGTCATTCCTGCCCTCCTAGGAGTGGGTTTTGTGGCAGGCCGAATGACAGCCCCAAAGATATCCACGTCCTGGCTCTGACAATCTGTAAAAGTGTTACCTTACCTGGGCAAAGGGACCTCACCAGTGTGATTAAACTAAGGACCTCAAAACGCCAAGATTCACCAGGGTTATGTGTGGCCCCTGAACACAGGGGCCCTCCTAAGAGGGAGAATTGGGTAGAGTGGGGAAGGCCATGTGGGGAAGGAAGCAGAGACAGGAGAGGTGCAGGAAGGTGGGGGAAGGGCCAGTGGTAGGGCACAGGATGTCATCAGAACTGCTGAAGGCAAAGAAATGGATTCTGCCCTTGGAGCCTCCAGAAAGACACCTTGACATTAGCCCTGTGATCTCCAGAAACAGGGGGAAAAAGTGTGCTGTTTTAAGCCACAAAGTTTGTGATCATTTGTCATAAGAGTAATAGAAAACTAACAGAGGTTTATTTTGGTTTCTGTTTATAAAGTAAAAGGCTTTTTGCCTACAGCTCACTATGTCTGAGAAAAGAACTCATTTTATTGTCAGGAGTCTGAGCACAGAGTCAGCTATGGCTTGTTGGGGTGAGTGGCATAGTCCCTGGGCTGCCCAGTTTGGGGCTAGGGGATACATTGTAAATACCCATCTGAAGCTAGCACACAGGGGGCCCACTCCATTCAACACCCGGGAGATGTCTGCAGTCACAGTCTGAGGATGATGAAGTGGGAAGATGGGAGACAAACAGGCCAGGGAGAAATATTCTTGTCCTCACATCAACAGGCAACATTCCCTCTGTACTTCTAGAAGAATGTGCTGATGGGCCCAAAGGGGTTTCTTTTATGAGAGACGTGTTAGCACAAGCATGTATGAGGAAGCTGATTAAAGGTGAAGGCTTAATGAAGAAGCCATTGTCTCTCTGTCTCTCTCTGAGGGGTGTGTGTTTGTGACAGAGAGAGAGAGAGAGAGAAAAACTTGGTCCCTGTTCAGATACTATCACATAGTAGTTGTGTGACCCCCTGAAAGTTACCAAACTTGTGTTTCTTAGTTTCCCCTATGAGAAACAGAGATGATGTTATTTCTAACATGCAGTTGTTATGAGGATAGGATTTTTATTCTAAAATGTGCAGTCCCTTGTACACCACACATTTTGGTTTCCTGAGCCTTCATTTTGTCGTGGCCCACACGTGAAAAGTTAAGGGGAAATAAAGTCATTCCACTAGTTTTCACAGAGATAAGGGCCAACCAGTGCCCTGAGTCTATATCCAAAATTCTTTCATGATACCTTTCCTGGCAATGGTGGCAGTTTCAGAAAATGAGATGACGCAGTTGAGTCCCCTGCCTCCTCATACAAATAAATGCAGAGTATTTGAGCAGGTAGTTGATAGAAATGTCCCAAGTTTAGAGACTTATAATTCAGGATGGCTTCTGTCACTAACTAATTGGGTGTCCTTAGGGAGGTCATTCAATAGCTTGGAATCTGTTTCCTCATCCATTTAACAGGAAATTGTAATAATGAAGAGAAGTGAATAGTAATAATATGATAATAGTAACAACAATAGTAAAAACACCTGCCTTATCCACCTCATAGAGATTTTGTGAAGATCAGCTAAAATAAGAACTGTTCATTGTTTTTAATAAAAATGCAAAGTAATACAAATACAAGCCATAATTGTGATAGGCTTGTTAATGAGGTGATCGCCAATTTCATCTTGGTATTTAGGCTTGTAGTATTCGTCCCTGCTCCAGTCTAGAGGCTACAGTTGCCCAATACATAATATTGTCTGAGGGCAGTGAAATTTAAGTTCTTTGTGGCTAAAATATACTTGCTTTATTCTCATTTAAAGAATGTCATTTAGGCTCTCTGGCCTGTCTTGACAGCTTCCATCTGGCATTCAGCAAAGCAATAGGATGAGATGTCACTGTAATACTTGTCTCACTCTGGAGAGTCCCTTCTACCACGCCCATGACCTGAGATCAGTCATTCTTATTGAATGTCTTCAGATAGAGAGGAAAGCCATTTCTGAGGGGGGCTTGAGAGGGAGGAAAAAGATAAATCTTTTCACTTGCAAATCTAGATGAGGAAATGTAGATTTGTTTGGGCTGAGCAAATGAATGAGGCTTGGACTCCCTTTGATTCTGTCTGTGAGGACTGTGACATTTCTAGTTATGGGCTCCTCTTATTAAGAAGCAAGGTCCCAAAGCTAAGGTGATCTGCTAAAAACCCTTCAGTGACTCCCAGTTTTTTCATCATAAAGTCCTAGTTCCAAAACACACCTTCCCAAGTGCTTCTGTCACCTGACCCTGCCATTTTGTGCTATCTCTTTGTGGCCCGCACATCTGGATTCTTTACATGTCGACCAACCTGAGCTACCTACCCATCAGGTTTTCTTTCATCTCTGGGTTCTTGCCTATCATCACCTCTGTCTGGGACACATTCTCTGACATGTATCCTCCAAACCAGTTCCTCCGTTAGGCTTTAACATTACTCTGACAATGAACTGACTGTGTTTCCCTTCACACATGACCTACATTATTCTAGACAACTTTATCATTACGACCATGGCAATGTGTGAAAATTGCCTGCTGACCTTTTTGCTTTGTCCATTATACTATAAGATCCTTGAGGACAGCAATATCTTGCTGGCAGTTTTATCTCCATGGGGTGTGGAAAGCATTAGTCCTTGATTGATATTTGTTGAATAAAAGAATGAGTACATACTGTCTTGAGACATGGGTAAAACAACCCATGCATTGAGGAAAAGTCCCACTTATGAAGAAAAACATGTGGCCAATGGAAACACTCAACAATATGGGCCATAATTACACACAAACATTAAAGCCAGAAGAGCAATTGTATAAAATCTAGTGACAATTATGAGATTCTATGGAATGGAAAATACTGGGCAATATAGATGTAAAATAGATAAAGAAAAAAGATGACCAAACAGAAAATAAAAAAATCAGAAGTCAAATGAGTCTAGGCTGAAAGGAGAGTAGAAATAAGTATGCAGAAGTGATTGAAAGTGAGTATATCCCTTCCATGCTGCAAAAATATTACCATCAATTATCAAAAACTTTGCCTTGGTACCCATAGCACAGTGGTTGCAGCACCAACCATATACACCGAGGTTGGCGGATTCAAAATCGGCCTGGGCCAGCTAAATACCAACAATGACAACTGCAACAAAAAAATAGCTGGGCATTGTGGCAGGCACCTGTAGTCCCAGCTACTTGGGAGGCTGAGGCAAGAGAATCGTGTAAGCCCAAGAGTTTGAGGTTGCTGTGAGCTGTGACACCATGGCACTCTACCAAGGGCAACATAGTGAGACTCTGTCTCCAAAAAAAAAAAAAAAAAAAAAAAGGCACTTTGTTCTGAGATTTAAAAGTGCAACTAAGGTGGTTCTTTTTTCCTTAGGATTCCAAATTAGTTGGAATATTTTTACACCAATTTTGGTTCAAAGAGGAAATCCCATACAATTCAGAGACCTCCTTCTTTCTAGGAAACAACCAGACAGGAGGGCAAGATTGGACCCAGGGTCCCCTGTTCAATTAACCAGATCACAAATGTAGAATGTGTTTAAGCCAACTGCCCCTTTGTTTTAGTAAATGGGACACAAATATGGTGTGTGGGAAAGTGGTGCTGCACTCTGTTTTAGTAACTGATCACAAATATGATGTGTGGTTGAGCTGTTCTGTCCTCTATTTGGGACCCAGATCATTAATATGGCACATGAGTAAGTCATGCTTCTTTCTGTTTTCCTTACCAAATCATAAATAAGGTATGTGGTTAGAAATCACAACCCTCTGTTTTAGTAACCAGATCACAAACATGGCACCTTGGTATAAATTTCCATTTTAGGGATCAGACTGTGGTGAAGCCATAGCCACTCCCTTTTAATAAACACATCACAATGGCAGGTGGCATTGCCTCTCTGATCACAAACGGAGCACATGACTAAGCTGTTGAATGCTGCATTTATTGGATTCAATTATGCCTTCCCACTTCATCTTTCTAAATTTTATTTGTTGGCTATGAAACTTTAATTAGCTAAAGAAAAACAAACACTTATAGAACTAAGATAACAGAGACCATAAAATGACTAACCCCATATAAGCACCTAAAAAGGCAGGTAGAGGTATCTAGGGAGGTAGGGAGTCAAAGCAAAGAAAATTCTGAAAGATATACACCAACCCTACAATCCTACACAGTTGGCACTGTGAGGTTCTCAAAGCAGGAGTTGGAGTAGACCAAGAACCTTCCATTTTCAAACTATTTGCCATTGTCAATCATCACATTTGGGAACAGCTGGAAGTTATAATTTGGAGTATTGCAGAGCAAATATATACTTCCTCTACTTTGGAGTATATTCCTGCTCTTTGGTTTTGGACTTGGCCTCATGACTTGCTTTGGGCAATAAGATGTTAGCAGATACAGCACGAGCATAGACAGCCGAACATGTCCTCTCAGACAAAGGGCATCTTGAAGAGAAAAATGCTCCCTGAGTTCCTGTTGGCTGGGTTCGGAATGAACCACTGGAATAGACCTGACCCAACTTGCTCTAAAAGCAGTCTCCCAGCTGAGCTCAGCCTAGATTAATCAAGTCACAGCTGACATGCAGATCACGAACATCAGTATAAATGCCTCTTGTGATATGTCACCAAGTTTGCAGTTGGTTTGTTGTGCAACATTAACTGATACACTGGGCATTTCCAAGGGCATGAGTAACCACACAATGAAGGGAGGAAACAGCAAATGGAAAAAGGCTGCACAGCTGGACCTGGATCTGGAGTAGAGGTCAGGTCCAACGGAAAGCACAGGAAGAAAAGCTGACCCCAGGACAGCTCTACCCTTCATGGGGAAGCAGCCACACAGAGATGAACCTCCCCTCATGGACTTGCTGTGCTCCTGGCTCTCTCAACACTCAGGAAATGCTGCTGGCTCACTCAGACTCATCCTATTATATGGCACATTCTATCCCATTATTTATGTCTCTTTATGCAATGGATGAGTGTATCAGAAGAAATGAACACACAATTTGACACTTGTGAAAGAGATCCAAGACACAAAAATTGCAGGAGAACCAAGTACTTTGGAGACTAAAGAAAATATAGTCTATTTTCTATGGGAAATAAAAGGAAATTTTATGCAGCAATTGCTTTGTGTTCCCTGTAATATTCCTATGTATCTGTCTTTGTTAATTAGAAGAAAGCTAGTTACTACGTAAGAAATAATGTTTTAAGACTCCTGCTATGCTGTAGCAGAAAAGACAGAAATAATGAAAGGCAAAATTTATAGCTGAGAAAATGGACTTAGTGATGCAGATGGTAAAATAAATGTCATTATTTCTGCCAGGCAGAAAGAATGATTTGGGGATGAAATGATATGAGAAGAGATGATCATGTGAAGCATGTAGAATAGAGATGTATAAAAAAATCATTATTCCTAAAGAAGAGTCATCAAGTAGAACAATAGCAATCACCAAAAAGATAATAGATTTAAAAAAAAAGAACGCTTCCTGAAAATTTAGTTTTCTACATCTATACAGCTTACTGTTAACCTGGTAACGTAATTTAAAAAGATACCTATATGTAGGCTTATTTTGATGATCGATGTATTTGAAATGCAAGAATAAATTAAGAATTTGCACAAATATCTTAGCATAAAAAATGAGTTAATTGCCTGGAAAGAAAATGCTTCTTGGACATGTCCTTGGACTCCAACTTCTACGACACAATGGAGAGATATCAGAGATTTTAGGGGAGAGGGCTTTTGCTTAAGAATTTGACACCCAGCAAGGTTATGATTCATCTACATAGCAACCAAATATAAATCAGCTATGCAAGAGCTCAGAAAGCATAAAATCTACTACCCTTCCTAAATAAATTATTTAAGGTACACATCAGCCCACTAAGAGATGAACCAAAATAAGAAGTTTAAGAATGGGGAAAAACAGAGGATAAAGGGACTGTTTCTAAGAACTGAAATCATCTAAATTGAAAATTTAATTTAAAATGAATGCTGTAAACATGGCTATAGAACAAAATGCAAATAAGGTGGCTACTTCTTCAAAGGGAAGACAAAATATGAAAAACCAATAATTTAACCATGATAAATTGGATCTAAACTGCATATTACAAACAAAGATCAAAACACAGGAACAGAGGGAGAGCAAGGGGACAAAAGTGCTAGGTAAATGAGGGCAGAGTTCTTATTTAACTGCACTGATTAATAGATAAATCTTAAATGATAGTTGTGGCTAAAGGTATATTTATCATGTTTCTGATTTTAATGGATATGCCTTTAGAGGATCTATAAAATTGTGTTATCTTTTCCAGATTTTGGTCTGTAGAAAACAGTTCCAGGAAGTACGTGCTCTTCGAAAAAAACCCCAAAATCAAAAAAATCAAAGCAACAATCAATTACCTTCCATAGTAAATGTGAATGAGAAATAAGGGCATATGATGTCCCCTACTGGAAAAGAAAAAATGAGTATTAGTATAAATGTCTCTAGGCAGTTATGTAGTTGAGAGATCAGTTTACATTTTTTAGTCTAATGTTTGCCAGTAATGAAGACAGGACATTCTTTCTCTCATATACCATTGTAGTAGACATTGAGGTTGTGCCGTAAGACTACAGTCCTCAAACTCTGGGCTGCAGACAAGTAATGGTCCTTGGCCTGTTAGGAACCAGGCTGCACAGCAGGAGGAGAGCAGCGGGCAAGTGAGCAGCTTCATCTGTATTTACAGCTGCTCCCCATCACTTGCATCACTGCCCAAGTTCCACCTCTCACATCAGCAGTGGCATTAGATTCTCGTAACAGCTTGAACCCTACAGTAAACTGTGCATGTGAAGGAATCTTGGTTGCTTGCTACATATGAGAATCGAATGCCCTCATCCCCCAGTCTATGGAAGAACCCTCCATGAAACTGGTCCCTGGTGCCAAAAAGTTGGGGACCACTTCCCTAAGACTTGTCTTGTTTCAGATGGCCACATGACCCAATTTTAACCAAAGAGACATGGGGTTGAAGGTCCCTGTGAAGCATTGTGTCATTTCTGGGTAGGCGGAGCATGGGAGACGGCCATAGACAGAGGTGTCCCCTCTTTAAACTCTAGGTATTGTACTCTAGATGTGATGTCTGGAACCTCTATGACCATCTTGTTACCAGCATGAAAATGACATTGTTCTGCTTATCACTCCTATATAACAACCCATTTTATTATGCACCAAGTTTGCAGGTGGTTTGTTGTGCAACATCAACTGATACACTGGGCATTTCCAAGGGCATGAGTAACCACACAATGGAGGGAAGAAACAGCAAATGGAAAAAGGTTACACAGCTGGACTTGGATCTGGAGTAGCGGTCAGGTCCAACAGAGCACAGGAAGAAAAGCTGGATTCTGTGGATCAGGAATTCAGAAAGGACACAGTGGGGATAGCCTGTCTCCATTCCCCAACACCTGGAGCCTCATCTAGAAAAACTTGAAAGCTGGGGCTGGATCCCTGGAAGGTTTGTTCATTCACAAGTCTGCTGCCAGGGCTGGGAGGATTCTGAGACTGGGATTGTCAACAATAGCATCTCTCCATGGCTGAGCTTCCCTACTGCCTGGTGGCCTCAGGGTGGCTGGACTTCTCAGGTGGCACCTCAGGGCTCCAAATGACGAGGCAGACGCTGCGTCGCTGTTCCTGACCTGGCCTCGGAAGGCTGACAGCATAGTTCCGGCTGCAGTCCATCAGTTACAAAAAAGTCCCAAGCCCACCCAGATTCAAAGGGTGGGAAGGCGGATCCTCGTCTCTAGGGGAGGACACCACGATCACATCACAGGAGACATGCAGTGCTGTGGCTGTGTGTGGCTCTCCATAGAGGTCAAAGTACGGTCAAAGAACTGGGGGTATTGTTGAGTCACTGACTCTCCTAACCCTGAAATTCACTCTTGACTTCGAGTTTTTGAGACACTTTTTTATCCCTTAAGCAGGTGAAAATTGTCGTTTTTGCAATTCGCAGCAGCAGCATTCTAACAGAAGCAGTCACATATCAACATCCGACAGAGCCAACTGTGTGGAGAAAATGGCGCAGATCGTGCTTCCTCAGACATTCAAGCCAGAGAGCCTGCCACTGCATGGTTGGGCTTCCTGAGCACTGAAGAGCCCTCTCAGAATGCAGCCTCAGTTTCCTTAAATGTAAAATGGGCATGATGGGATAATAATACTAAAAGGATTGTTGTGAGGCAGAAAGGAAGCAGCATTTGTAAAATGTTTGTGGTTGAGTCTGGCACAGAGCAAACACCAGCAAATGGCAGCTTCACGGGCACCATGAAGCAGGTGGTCATTTGGGGTAAAATCACATTTAGGACAGATCCCTCCTTACTAAAGTAGGGGTGTGTGTGTGCGCCTGTGTGTTTGTGTGTGATGTCGCTATTGAAGTAATCTTCCTTCCTTCTTTGGAAGAAAAAATATGCCCCTTTAAAGGTAAAAAAAATATCAGGGAATCATGCATCAGAAAATGATACCCTAGGGCTCTTCATTATCTTAGTGGAGACATTTTATATATATAAAAAATTCCTTCCAAACTGAGCGAGGCAATAAGTATGGGCTGTTTAGGAAGGACACAAGGGGTGCCAAATAATTGCAGGAGAGGAACTAAAGGCTAAGGTGGAGGTCGTCAGGATCCAAGGGCAGCCGCACACCTTAGGACAATGGAAAGCAGAAGGCAGGGCCTCCCTAGACCCCCGCCCAGGGAGGCAGCGGCTGTTCTTTGTCCTTCTTTCTGTCTCTGGGACTACAAGACCCTCTGCTCTTTCTGTTGATGTGGTGGGAAGAGGCCTGCAGGAACCTTCTATTCATGCCTTTAAAGATGGGATGGACTCACCAAGGACTGATGCCAGGAAGATCAACACATCTCCTGGACCATCCTGGGCAGATGTCCGGTCCAGGCTCTGACCGATTAGCGGGGAGGAATGCATAGCTCATACTGCACTTAGGGAGGCTGGGGGGAGCTGGATGTATCAAAGCACACGGCTGGCTCTGCCCTGACGACAAAGTCCCGTCCTGGGCTAACTATCTGAAAGCAGAGTTCCGCCTGATGTAACACTGTGGACTTAACAGCCTGGGCACAGGGACCAGATGGCTGAAGCCAGCAGGACCATGCTGCCTTGCGGGGGCTGCTGAGGGCTACCCTGTGGGGGTCCAGTGTGGGCTCTGCATTGCCATTTGAGCTGACTCCGACCCCTTGGGGGATGCTTCCAAGTTCCTTCTCTGATGGTGATCACTGCCGTGTAGTCCTCCTCACGGGGCCTCTACACGTGTGTCATAAAATCAGGGAATGAGTCTGAGCATTTGGGACTTTGCTCCAGTGGCTTAGCTGATTCCTTCCTGGGATGCTGGCAGCAAAGGTAGTGGCACAAGAGCAGGGAGTTCAAGTTTACAGTCAATTCTAAATTAAGAAAACGTTAGTGCAGCCTGGAATCCAGCCAGGGAAATGCACCGGTACATTAACTTCTCTGCTTCCATTTGCAGTGTTCACGGATGCCTGCGAGCTGTGTTTGCTACAGAGTACTTTTACCTCACTAACGCTAATATAGTTAGTGAGGTAAAAATGAATAATAGGGCCTCTTGGAGATTTCCTGGCTTTGAACCCCATCACTATCAGTGCTCCTGTAAGTAATTATCCCAATGGGCCCACAGGTCCATTCCTGTACCCTTAGCATTACCTAACTTTGGAGTTATACCTCCTGGTAATTACATTTGGATTGTAACATAACTACATTACACTGTATGTAGTAACACGTTTTATCCTAATAATACTCTAAATTCTTTATCTACTTTGAAAGGTTTCTTGGAAAAATCAGCAAAGGAAAATCCGAGACACCCAGAATTCTAGGTGAGAGGTTATTTATTTTTTCTCTGCTGGGCACTGATTCATAAAGGTAGAGATGTGAGAGTGGGTATTAGACACCCTCACAGTAAAGACTGGGGGTAAAAATGTAACCTATAGACTTCTGGTCGACTATGATTTCTCCATCTTCTTCCTACTCTTCCTCATCCTTGTTTAATAAGGAGACAGTTACCCTCCTCTTTAAATATTTCTTTCCAATGGCTCCTGAAGACCTCTCAGAAGCTGGGATGGCTCCCAGATGCATTGGACTACCCTGTTGATTCGCAAATACACAAAACAGCAGCCAGCTGCACAGTACACCCATCACAAGTAAGAGCGAAAAAAAATTTTTTTAAGGTGAGTTCTTTTTTCATTTAAAAAATGAGTGTTTTAGCAATATGAATAGTTCATCTTGGTTTCTCACAGTTTGAACTGCACTGGGCTCTCCCATTCCTAGAATGTTGGTCTAAGCTTCCTAGGATTAGGATGCTGCCCAACATTTCCAGGATGCGCAACAGAGACTTAGAAGTAGACATGCTGGAGGGGGGAACAACCAGTCCAGAGTCAACAGAAACTTGGAGCAGAGATTGCTCCTTCTCCAATTTTCCTTTTGTCCTGTGTTGCTGATGATGCCTCCATGCCCTACATCACTTACAGATGATGCAAATGTAGTGGCTAGGGCTTTAAGGGAAGACCTTCAACAGGTGTTTGCTCAGTGAGTGGGCACCCTTTTTTCTCCCTCTGCTCTCCTTCCTCCTGTCTACTGCTGATGGCTGGAGCTGTAGCAGCCATCTTGAGACAATAAGGGAAAGACCAAGAGACTTGCAGAGACCTGAGCCCTGCTGATCTTGAACTGGACAACAAACAGCAAAAACTTCTCCCTCTGATCACCTTAAGAGGTGAGAAAAATGATCCTGTGTGTTTAGTTATGGTAATTAGTTCTCCTTATAGGCAGTCAAGTGCAATTCCCATCTCATCCACAATTTACTTTCTTTTCAAAAGAGTCAAAAAATAGGGTTTAGTTAACAAAATAGTCCAGCCTTTTGGCCATTTACTTGAGCATGATCAAGAGGGCTTTATATTCCCTCTTCTGATATCACAGTCATGGTCTGGGAGTAAAACATAACCAGCTCAATCCTTAACCCTATTTCTTTTGTTGTCAGGGAGCTGTGATGACAGGTCAATTTCCAGAAAAGCTTGAAGAGGAAAGGAAAGAAAATCTCAAACTGATTCCAGGTAAAACCCTTCTGGATAGTCAAGAATGACCTCATTCTTGGAATCACTACAGAATCCAGTGTCTCTACATCCCAAGGGTCCTCATTAACTGATTCCAGTAAAGATTCAGAGAGAATTAAGGAGTGTGGCAACCACCGTTCACTCAAGTATGATCAAAGGTAAACAGAGAGCCCCAAACCATGCTCCCAACCACATAAAGCCCACTTCTCAGAATGACAAGGTCTTCCTGAATTTTCCCTTTGCCAGCTCTTAATTATTTGGGGGAGTAGAAAGATATAATTGAGACACATCTCTATCTCCATAACTTACTCTTTTGTGAACATTTATTCACGTTAACAGTACAATTTTGGAAGTGGAAACATGGAATCGCTAAGTGGTTGCATGTGCAGATTCTTCAGCCAGAATTAATGGATTCGAATCTTAGCTCCTGTCTTCCTGGCCCTGTGACTTCAGGTAAATTACTGAACACCCTCACCCCGACATCTCCGTTCCTCAGTCACAAAACACAGACAGTAGTAATAGTGCTGTAAAATTGTTCCTAGGATGAAGTAAGCAGTGCCCAACACTAACGTATACTGAGTAACGTGAGTCCTGTGCCATTTTTATTTGTGACAGAGAGCCAAATTTTGTTTTTCATGGTGAAGGCAAGCCTCAGTTTCCTCATTTGTAAAACGGGGCTCAAAAGGAGCTAACACATTATATGTACATTTTACCTATTGCAATCACGGACATGACGTGAGACATGTTGACTGCCAACACACTGCCGTGCACCAGCAGGCCCTCCATAAATGTTAATTTCCTCCCTTGGGTCCCCTTTCTGCTCCTACAGTGACTGAAACCTGCACACAGATGGCGTGAGTGATTCTGTGTAGTGTGTTTTATTTTCTGGGTTGGTATTTAAGGGAGAGGAACCGGGGTAACAGCTGCAGAGAAGCAGCTAAGGTACACATTCCTCAGAAATTGATCTTGGTGACTTTTTCATCAATGTGATGCGCTAGGCATTCAGGCCTTTATAGAGATGGACCTAAAGTTGGAAGAGCTGTGTCACTTTTGCACAAGGAGCACACTGTGATGTTTCGTAGGGCAGGTGACGAGGAGAGGAGGGCTGATTTTCCTAGGGCGGAAGAGCTGTATTTCTGAACCTTGCAAATTCTTTTTAGGATATGATCTATTTCTTCCGCTGTCACATGCCACTGCCATCACCTCAGCTGATATCTCCTCTTCCCAGGGAAATGGTTTCAAGCGAGGCCAATTTCTTCTGACTTAGTCTTACCTGCCTCTCTTACAATGACTCAAAAATGTGTTGCTACAGGATAAAACTCAGGTTCTAAGTTTATGCTCCACTCACCCTGGAAAAAAACCAGCTTATGGATAGCCAATTTCTCGAGCATAAATTTGGCACAAGCATTAAAATATCCTTAAGCAGATAAATAACAAATGGAGAAATAATTTAGTCATTTAAATTGGAACAAAAATCCCAAAATATCTTCTTGTTATCACTTTGATGAATCAGACTCCAGAGTTCTTAGGGAATATATCAAAATAGCTAATTAAAGCTTTTAAGATGATGGAAAAGGATTAATACTAAATGGGCTGGAACAACAGTAGGAACTATAATACTTGGTGGGAAGGGCAGAAGGAGGGAAAAGGAAGAAAACCTGGCTCAGCTAAGAAATGATCGTGAAATGGCATCATCGCCGAGAAATTTGTCCAAAACAAGGAAGAAATAGCATCTTACATCAAATTCTGCCTTAACTGAAGAATCTGTAATGGAAATTATACATGTTCTAAGCAGAGATGACATTCTCCCCAATCTGAGCTCTGTGATGTCTGTCGGCTCCTGTGTCCTGATAAAACAAGCTAAGTCCAAAAAGCAATGTCAATTGAGCAGTTGATATTGGACATCTATATTGATAGAATTCATGGCTCTGTCTGACAAACCTGCCAGAAAAAAGGAACTGAGGAGCAGGCCCAGGCAGTGCTTCCCTCAGGCCTGTTTTCCATTCAGGAGTGGTCTGGTTCTGTGTGTCTCAATTAATAGGAACTAATAGGATCCACAGTCTGACCTCAGTGCAAATAGACTCTCAGCATCCTGGCTTTGTCCCCGGCCTGAGCCCTGCTCTTCCCTCTGCTTCATAATGATCACCTGGCTTTAGCCCTTTCCTGGTCCATCACTCTGAATCCTAATGCAGACATTCATCAGTGCTGCTGGGGAATTTGTTAGAAATGGATGTGCTCAGGCCTCACCCAGAAACTCCAGACATCCGGCATCCAGAATCCAGGTGATTCCAACACATCTCTTTGGACATTCAGCCAGCTTTTCCCACTGGGTTTAAGATGAACACTCTCCTCTTGAATCCCATGGGCTTCTGACCTCTTTGAATAACAATACTACACAGGAGGACCTGAGATAGGAAGCACCAAAGAATCTCCCTGTGAGGCTAACTCCACCTTTTATTGAATGGATACTGATGACAGGGTCTAGGAATGTTGAAACTTCTCAAACTATGTACCTTGCAATGCTGATTCTCTTATTTTTTAGAGATTGGCGGACCCTTGGGAGAATAAGATCCTATCATGAGAGTAATGACATTGATCCTTCATGAAAAGGGAAGAAGCTTTCAGGTCTTTTTCTGAGCAGGAAAGCCATCAAGCACTGCTCCCTGGTGCATTATATTGATCAGACTTCCCAGAGAAATGAAACTAATAGGATGGAGATATACAAACACACACATACACACATACATATGTATATACAGTAGAACCTTCATAGTCGCCCACGTCCCTTCATTGCCACCCTCCTTAAGTTGACCTAATTTTCACAGACTGGACATGTAGCATGTAGTATGTCTTTGTCCTTGACCCCGTCTGAATGTTGACCAGTGTGTTGCAGTCCCTTGATTCTACTGCATATGCTTTTTGTTTTATTCAGGCCTTCAAATGATCGGATATTGGCCCACACAGGCAAGGGAGGGCAATCTGCTTTACTCAGTTCATCTCATCCAAAAACAGCCTCACAGAAAAACCCACAATACCATTAGACCAAATGTCCAGTCACCTGTGGCCCAGTCAAGTTAACACAAAATTAACCACTGCAGAAGTGAAGTTGGTTTCAGTTTTGCCAGTTAGAGTGTGTACCATGGAGAATGGTACTTTAAGAATTCCAGTTTTTCTAAATTGTTCTAATCCAGAAAGGAGTTCAGACTGCAGCAGCTCAGTCAGAAATGAACCACCGTCCCACAATGAGAAGGTGGGATAATAGAGTATCTTCCCCATAACTGCACCAAATTTGGGCTTGCTAATCAAATTTGATGCCAGCAGCTACATTTAAACTGAATGGGCCCTTTTGTTAAAGACCAACTTTGGGATTCTATTGTCACCCAGAAGACCAGAAAGGAACGCCAAGAAGCACCATCCATTCTGTATCCTGGAAGTCATAAACTAGGATAGAGCTTTCCTCTTTTAAGGATAAATGGGAGGAAAAAAACCCCTCATAGACTATTTCAAAGAAAATTTCTGAACAATAAAATGAGAGGTACTCTGTAGAAGTAGAGATAAAATATAGCACTGAAAAGGGTTCATTATCGAAACAAAGCTCAGAAAGCATTTGTTTGGGTCCTCTGAGAAATGAACACACGTAATACAAAATATTAACTCTGAAACAACAGCTATGATAATTGAAGCCTGGGATACATTTTTTTTAAGTTGAGAAAAAAAGGGAATTCACTAAGAGAAGAAAAAAATTCAAGTAAACTAAAATATAATAGAAAAATTGGGCATTGGAGGTGATAAAAGGCAGGATCGATGATGCTGAAACTCTCATTCAGGTTGTAGGAAACAAATTGGAAAGCTCACCAGAAATGCACTGTGGAGAACAGAGATAAAACTTATGAGGGAGATAATCTGGTCATGGATTATTTGTTAAGAAATAGCACTGCTGAAGAAGAAACCACAAGAAAAGCCAGAATCAGAAGCCTAACATAAGTGTTAGCAGAGCTTACTTACCACTGTTTATAAATTCAGTGATTATAAGGGCCTACAAGGTGGCCAGATACAATGTCAACACACACAAATTGATATTTTTCCTATCATCAATGATAACTCATTAGGAAATATAATAGAAAAATAGATGCCATCTATTATAGAAAAAAATTAGAAGATACCTAAGAATAAATCTTGGAATAAATTATACAACATTTGTAAACATCAGAAAGTAAATAGCAAAGTCTATACAAGTGAATTCATGGATTAAAAGACTCCATATTTAAAATACATCTGTTGTGAAATTAATAAGGAATTCAATTCAACTTCAATCAAAATCCTAGCATGGAATCATTAAGCTGATCCTAAAATACATATGGCAAAGAAAATAGGGAGGAAGAGCTCAGGTTTAAAACGAAAAAACAAAGAGTAGAGACTTGTGTTATCTACATATACCTATGAGAGACTGATCATAAACAGAATAGAGTTGAGATCAATGAGCTGGGAGTTCACATATACACCCAAGGACATGTGGGAATTTAT
The DNA here is from genome assembly GCA_963573935.1 of Arctocebus calabarensis. Lineage (NCBI taxonomy): Eukaryota > Metazoa > Chordata > Mammalia > Primates > Lorisidae > Arctocebus > Arctocebus calabarensis. The sequence goes on along the minus strand of CAUYON010182474.1, from coordinate 1,782 downwards.
TTATTTATCTAAAAAATAAAAATACAGTAATTTCACAACTCATTTAATGACAAATTGCAATCACAAAATTTCCCTGCTTTGGTTATGGCTTTAGACAAAAGTCTGCAAATTAGCACTGCGTATTTGTAAAAGTTATTATATTAGCTGTACTTTCATTTTTCTTAAGGTTGACCAAAGATAACTTAGAATCACAGACATTATATAATCGCACAAAATGATCACGTAATAAATCAGACCCGATTTATCACAAGCATTTATAAAATCAAAATGTAGGGAATGAACAAGGTCTGGGGACACTCACATGGTTTTTACATAGCAAGTGTTTATACATGGCAAATTAGCATGAAGGTTGTAGTCAAGTCCCTGGAGCTAAGGATAAAATATTCAATACAGTTGGGACAACCAACTATTTACTTGGAATGTAAAAGAGCTACCTACTTATCAAATATTACTTACAAAAGTAAGTCACAAGTTAACACTGCTTGGAGTAAATGAAAATTTGAAACCTCCGCATGGGGAAAGCCACCATGAAAAATTAAGAGACAATCTGCAGACCAGGAGAAAATTGTTCTTTTTCAGATTAGTACGAGGGTGCAGATGATTAGGTTAATTTGATTGCGTTTGCTAGGTAAAGTCCAAGTTGTAGTGTACCCCTCACCCAGGGACTGTGCCATGTACCCTTACACCGTTCCTGGTAGGTGAGAGTTTACCAATTCCCTCCTCTTCTCTTTCCTCCTCCATCCCCCCACTTGAGTTTAATTGTGTTTTTCTCTTATATGAGTGTGTGTTTGTCTACTGGTTTCATATTAGTATCGAGTACATTGGATACTTGCTGAGAAAATGTTTTCAACATTTATAATAACAAAGAGTAAAAACTTAAAAAGGATGAAAAAATCAAGAATATAAATAAGCGATTCCATCTCAGGGTGGGCAAAGGACTTGAAGAGGAACTTCTCCAAAGAAGACAAGTACACGGCCTACAGACACATGAAAAAATGCTCATCATCCTTAATCATCAGAGAAATGCAAATCAAAACTACCTTGAGATATCATCTAACTCCAACAAGATTAGCCCACATCACAAAATCCCAAAACCAGAGATGCTGGTGTAGATGTGGAGTAAAGGGAACACCTCTATACTGCTGGTGGAAATGCAAACTAAACTAATGCTGCAAACTATGTTTGGAGAATACCTAGAGGTCTAAAATTAGAACTGCCATTTGATCCTAGAATTCCTTTACTAGGTATACACCCAGAAGACCAAAAACCACATTACAACAAAGATATCTGTACCAGAATGTTTATTGCAGCCCAATTCATAATTGCTAAGTCGTGGAAGAAGCCCAAGTGCCCATCGACCCACAAATGGATTAATAAGTTGTGGTACATGTACACCATGGAATATTATGCAGCCTTAAAGAAAGATGGAGACTTTACCTCTTTCATGTTTACATGGATGGAGTTGGAACATATTCTTCTTAGCAAAGTATCTCAAGAATGGAAGAAAAAGGGCGGCTCCTGTGGCTCAGCGAGTAGGGTGCCGGCCCCATATACCGAAGGTGGCAGGTTCAAGCCCGGCCTCGACCGAACTGCAAAACAAACAAACAAACAAAAAATAGCCGGGCGCTGTGGCGGGCGCCTGTAGTCCCAGCTACTAGGGAGGCTGAGGCAAGAGAATCGCTGAAGCCCAAGAGCTGGAGGTTGCTGTGAGCAGTGTGACGCCATGGCACTCTACCCAGGGCGATAAAGTGAGACTCTGTCTCTACAAAAAAAAAAAAAAAA
>CAUYON010182464.1:0-27228 GCA_963573935.1 Arctocebus calabarensis | reverse complement strand
AATCCAGCCTGGGTCCACCAAACAACAATGCTGGCTGCAACCAAAAAATGGCCGGGCGTTGTGGCGGGCACCTGCAGTCGCAGCTACTAGGGAGGCGGAGGCAGGAGACTCGCTTGAGCCCAGGAATTGGAGGTTGCTGTGAGCTGTGATGCCACAGCACTCTATCCAGGGTGACAGCTTGAGGCTCTGTCTCAAAAAAAAAAAAGTTAGAGCTCAGCTCGAGTCCCAAGATGATTGTGGCAGATCTTAAGATTTCAGTAAATGACTTATTTAGCGTTATAGTTTAAAAAGTATTGAATATGATCTTGTTATCTATGTTCAGCCCCCATGGGCCACAAGATTTAGGTAATATGTAAATCTTTCAGACTTTTGACAGCGGGTGAAGACAATTTGCCATCCAGATTCATTTGGGATGCCTCCTTCGTTATTTGGAAAACACCTTGTGGTAGAGGGGAACTGAATCGACCGCCCAGGACTGAGAGGTCAATGAGAATCGCTCTGCTGAGACAGGGAGAGGAAATCTGTTCTTTGGCTTCTAAACAGAGTTAGGGGTGTGGGGTGTGGAGAGGGACAGAGTGAGGAGGGACGGGAGAACCGGCTGGAAAGAACTGCTCTCAATACCCACCCCCGAATGGGCTAATGGGGTGGCCAGCAGACCTTTTCAGCACAGATCAAACTTCCTGAGCTGATCAGCGCCGAATTCGCTGCTGCCTTCTAAACTCAGTCCCACCTGTGTGCCCACTGTACTCTCCACCATTCCAGCAAAATCTATTCACATATTTTGGGGTGTTTTTGTTTTTGTTTTTGTTTTTGAGACAGAGCCTCAAGCTGTCACCCTGGATAGAGTGCTGTGGCATCACAGCTCACAGCAACCTCCAATTCCCCGGCTCAAGCAAGTCTTTTGCCTCTGCTTCCCAAGTAGCTGAGACTACAGGCGCCCGTCACAACGCCCGGCCAATTTTTTGGTTGCAGCCGTCATTGTTGTTTGGCGGGCCCGGGTTGGATTCGAACCTGCCAGCTCAGGTGTACGTGGCTGGCACCTTAGCCTGTTGAGCCACAGGCGCCGAGCCTATTCATATATTTTGAATTGGTAATGTCGATTGTTGAAACCAGAGAGAGACTGCATTTTTCTGTGCTGTTATCAGGAAAAAGTCTGCCTGTAAGAAATAGAAGCCCAAGGACAGAAACCGTGAGATTTTGCATAACCATAACAAACCTGGGGAACTTGCAGAAATCTCGCAAAGATTTAGGGTGCACGGTGCTATCCCTGTGGGGGTGTGGGGGGGCCACACAATCTGATCCAGATCTATCAAAGCAGACGTTCCAGCTACATCAAGATTATCTTTTCCCCCTCTGTGGACATTTACACAACGTTGATGCATTTCTTACGTGTATGACCTATGTACATGTAGATATGTAAGTACGTGTGTGTGTGAGAGAAAGAACATTTGGGGAAGTATCTTGTCCCAAATAAGAGCTCACTGCTCTTTTTCCAGTCTTACATTTCCCTAAGACCAAGGTTAGCTTTAAGCAAATTTTCTAAAAACTTGGGTAGAAGCTCTGATGCCTACAGAGACAAGTTGACCCCGCCATTGACTGCTCTACCGGGGTTCAGCACTTTGACGTCATCATAATGGTAATGCTCTTGCTCTCTTGTTATTTTGACTTAGGTCTTTCTACTTTTCCAAGGACTTTCACATTGATTGTATCATCTCATGCTAACAACCCCACTGGGAGGTGGAAGGACAGGTATTATTAGAACGCAACTACTCCTCTGTCAAAACAGCCATGACAGAAGCCCTGGGACCACTAGCAAAGAAGGCCACCTAGTGATGGTCTTTACAGAAAGGTCCTCTAAGGCTGACAGGGTGACAAGGCTTGCATATGGCTGAAGGAAAGAGACCGTAAGAAAGAGCAGCCTGGCCAGAAGACCATGTGCCAGCCCAGCAGCCCCGTCTGGCCAGACCGGGGCAGGGTAGGAATGAGAACATTTCTCCAGGAGGATAACCTTTCTTCTTTTGAGTCTGTCAGGCCACACAGGGGTTAAGGCCTTAGAGTGGCTGACATGGGTCTTTACTTTCTTCTCTCCATCTGGGAGACGATAACGCAACAGCATATGGAAAAGAAACATCCCTAATTTTTGGTCAGAGCTCTTTCTTTGGAGAAGCAGTATAGCATTTTTGTTTAAGAAAACAAAAATGTCTATCTACATTTCAAGAAAAGATGCTTAATTGTCTTTCTCTTTTTTTCCCCCTCCGCCAGTGATGGCCAAAATTGTATGTACTAATTATATGTACTGGACATTTTATGACCAGCTGAGTCATTTTATCCTATTCAATAATTTCTATAGTGATGGGGCAAGGTTAAAATAAACATGTAAATGGATCTCTCAAGTACCTTGTACATAGTACAACTTCATGAATGCCATCTATTGTTATAATTCTAGGCGTAAGATTTGCCACAGAGAAATCAATCCATCGGCACGTCCCCTGAAATAGCACATCTGTACTTGAGAGTCTTAGGTGAAGGTAGACGTGGCTAATAGTTTCAATATGCCAGACAGATGCCTGCTCTAGGATGTGCAGTGAGCCAAGCTGGAGTGGAAAGACCAACACCTACAATAATACCATCAGCCTTTTCTACTAGTCACTAGGAATGTAGCCGTAAGCAGAAGACTCCCTTTCCCTAAGCAAAAAACCACTTTAACTTATTTCTCATCAAGTAGCTCCCTGGAACTAGGGAAGCTGTGTTACCGAGTCCTACATGCCTATTGACATTTGTTTGATGATCTCCCTGATCACACAATTCCGAAAGCAAGAGCTTGAAATGATTTTCAAATGTATCCAATGCACAGCCAAGTGAAAATGTTTCTGTACCAAGAATAATCTTACATTAAACTTTTTTTTTTCTCAACAGCCTAAATTTAACCAGCTGGAATTCTTTTTTTACATGCTATTCTATTCAACCTTTAAAAATGAAAAATCTGATTTTAACGGAAAATCTGCATTTCATCAAAGACAGGACACGATGTCCTTGGCTTAATTATCCTTCAGAAATTGAACATCTTTACTACCGCGTGCTTAGCAGGTAGCACAGACACAAATTGGAGAAAATGGGATCCAGATCCACAGTACTGAACTGTTTCCATCCGCATTGATTAGGCATAGGGAATACACCTTACACTGCTGTCACTCACATGCTCAACAGCGCATGATGAACAGTCAATGAGAATGTCGCTAAAGGCCACACATAAGCAGAATTTAGAGTGTTAATAAGTAAAATCACAGCACTTCACAATCGCATGACACTTTATTTCATAAAGCCTTGTAATGTTTATTATGCCATTATATTCTTTTATCAGCCCCGGGAGGGAAGCAGCCACGGGGGCTCAGTGAAACAGACCATCCAGCTCGTGGGTAGTGAATCCAATCCCGGCCCCTTGCCTTTGCAGAGTACTTTTCTTTCTGTCATGCATCTGTCCAGTAAGTGTTGAGACTTTTGCGGGCAGAGGCGGAAAGTATAGAAACTACATAAAGAAATTCAGTTGGAGCCTGGGTGATATAAAGTGCTGTAAGCCATCAGGAAGACCTAGGGCAAGTGCCTGAAAAATCTCAGACCCCCAGTTTTCACCTGAGAGGAGGATGTGTTATTCCGGTTCCATCCACCTCATCAGGATGTTAAGTGAGAGAGTGTGTGTGTTTATGGATTCCATTTGTGGTTATTCCAAAAGTGATACAGACTATCAAGGATTATAAGGTTGTTTTTAAAAAATAATAACTCTTTGCCAAATGCAGGTATGAAGACGATTTTTAAAATAAGGCTTATCAACCCATTCCTGGGTTGGTGGGCATTTAGGTTGTTCCCACGTTTTGGTGACTGTAAACTGAGCTGTGATAAACAGCCACTGCAGCGTTTGTCTCCTGTTACTTCTCCAACTTCACCTCTGATTGTTTCCCTCCTTCCCCGGCCCCTGCTCTAGTTCCTACCTTCCAGGCCTGTGCTGAGGCCTCTGCTTTGACTCACCCTCCTGTGGCCTGCCCCTCCTCCACATGTCTGAATGGCTTATTTACCTACAAGTCCTATTCAGTCACTACCTTCCCAGGAGCCACCCTGAGCACCCTAGTAAACCTTCAGTGACCCCTGACCCTCAACATTCCTAATCCTTGTTGTTGTTGTTCCAAATCCTGGTCTGTTGTTTTCTGCTTCCCTGGAGAACCCTAACATACCCATGTATCATCTGTAATATCTATTCTTTGTTCGCTATCACCCCTAGAATGGAAGCCTCACAAGCCCTGCAACTTGGCCTGCCACACAGTAGGCACTGAGCAAATCATTTTTGATAAATAAAATGTTGTGAGGACAAGAGCCATGCAGGCACGGAATGGAATCTAACGTACATGGTCTGATTTGAGTGGTGTCAGAGGGGTTCTTTGGTCCCAAGATGGCTTTCCTGCTGTAACGCCAAGCCGGCATTCTCCCCTCTTCTCTGGCCCACAAGTCCCACCTTTAGACTTAGTGATTATTAGTGCAGAATAGGGGTGTCGCTGAGATGTTGGGAGGAGCTCAGAGAAGAGTTGGTTTGGGATTTGAAGAGGTGAGAGAGGGAAGAGAGAGTGTTGAAGCAGAGAGGCCTCTGGAAAAGTCTCATAAGCTCCATTTCCTCATCTGGAAAATGGCAGGTCGGAATGATGATGGCAGCTTTCCCACTGCAGAGTGGAAACCAGACAGCTACATTCAAACTCCAGCCTGCTCACTCAGGAGCTGCAGAAAATCGCCTCACTTCTCCCCCCACCGTGAATGGTGGCAGCCTGAGGGGCCCGATGCCTGAGAGAACACTCAGGGTGAGTCCTTAAAGATCCAAGTTGAAGGACTGAGGAGGGGCTGCAGGAAAGCAGTGCGGCCTTTGTTGCCAAGCCTTTGTCTGTGACAGGAACACGGCCGGGACAAACAGAGACTCCCTCATTTGGTAAAAGTCTTAGTGTTCCAAAGAGGATGTGTAATGAAGGAGCTGAAATGCTGTTATCTTTATCCATTATCTGCTACCAAAATGAAAATCTAGAAGGAAATTCTGTGTCCCCGGAGAGATTGGCTTTAGACCCTGGGCGGATGAGTAGATTATAAGACCATATAACTTTAAGGCAAAGGAGATTCAAGGGTATGACTGTAAATCTGCCCAGGCCAGTCCCCTGGGGTCCTCTGAAGGTTCACAGGCAAAAGGAATCAGGAGTCCACATCCCCAATGCACAGCCAAACCAAGTCAGTTCAACAAGGTTTTCATTTAAACCCAATTTAATTTCTCTGTAACTAAGGACTAAGGTAGTCACTGGCTAATACAATTTATTTACATTGCCCCCCAATTTTTCATAGTCTGTATCACTTTTGGAATAACCACAAATAGAATCCATAAACACACACACTCTCTCACTTTTTTACCCACCCTCTTTCTTCCTTCCCTTCCTCCTTTCCTTTCCAAGAATTGATCTAGATGGGTTAGAAACCATCACAACATCATTTGCAGAATCAAGAAACTATACTGGTGCTCATTAAAAGAAGCCAGACGCCCCAACGTGCATATGGTATGATTGCATTTCCGTGAAGTTTTAAAATGAGCCAAGTTAATACCCCACGGGAGAGGTCAAGGTAGTGGTTAACTCTGTGGGGGGTGAGGATTGGGTGTTCGGGAGCTCCAGACTGCTAAGAGAGTGCTACCCCTTTCTCTGGGTGCTGGATACACTTATTATGTCTTCACTGTGTGTTTGTCTTACTTCATTTTAACAATAAACTGTGAGGTGATTTAAAGGAAACAGATTTCTTCATTTCATCAGTAAGCCAGAAGTTCAATCACACCAAAATGAATACTGTGCTAGTTCCATTCCAAAATTGAGTCTGTAGTCTAAAAAAAAACAAAAACAAAAACAAAACAACAACAAAAATAAATGAAAGGTCTATTACACCATCACATTTTTAAAAATCAGCATGAATGCCAATAACATTCTAGCACCAAATTATTCAAATATCTTAAACATCAAATCTCAAATGTTCACATTAATATGGTAGATAATGCCTGCAAAAATACTGAATATATGCAGCATGTGTGTTTAATTAGCACTTGAAATTTTTGGCCACGCCAAAGCATGGTCTGAGAGCAAAGGGGAAATTGAATTCTAATAGATCTTGCTCAGAAATATTTTGCTCAGAAAAGGCCTATACTAGAACATGTCAACATAAATTATAATGTAGAACCTGTCACTCCCACCCAGATTCTGAACCCATGCATTATGGGGGAAGGCCCCTGTGGTACAGAGAGACCATTGGAGGTGACAAGCCCTAAGAGAAAAGACAAACATACCAAATAGGTAATGTCACACCCTCCTATGAGCACCAAGATGTCAAAACTGGTGGAGTTCCATCTTCATTGACGAAAACATCAGGAATGAAGCCCCATTTGTAAACACCAAGATTTACTTAATAAGTTAACAGGTGCCTTTCAGTGAAGTGAGAGAGCTGCATTGATTAGTATATTAGAGCTGGTTAAGTCACATCACCAGCACATGACGTTGGTATCGTTCTTCTTTTTCTACAGAAAGAGAATTGCCAAAAAAGTACTAAGGTGCTAAGTGATAGAGCCTCTCTACTTACAGCATCTTTGCCTGGCTGCTGCCTCAGCACCACTGTTTTAGGAGACAGGAGATAAAGACGGGCACAAAGGTGAGTTCAGACTCTGGTGGAGACGGTAAAAACAGGATGCGTCAGTGCCATGGCAACCAGCCCTCAGGTGCACCAGCAAAAGAGTAAACTGGTGATTCTTATCAGTGCATGCTTCTTGTAATGAGGTTGGCACTAGACTGAATAAACATCAGGCTGCGAGCCTGAGGGCCCACATTCCAAAAAGTTGGTTGTGAGGACACACTGGCTTGACCACAGTTGGAAAAACTATGCTGCTCAAGGGGACCATCCCGGAGTACATTAGATGTGCCCCTGTGGGGTCCAGGTTCGCCTGCTGGGGACAGGTTCTAAGGCAGGCCTACCAGGAGCGGTAGTGTGATGTCAGGGTTACCAGCAGAAAGCCACCTGCACTCTGGTACCCACAGCTGCACAAATCCAAGCATGTTGCTTAAACGCCACGTTCAGGCGCCTCAATTTGCAAGATGAAATAAACAAAACTATCTAAACTATCTTATAGGGTTATTGTAAAGTGTAAATGAGTATATATATTTAAAGCACTTAGGACACCTGGCATATATGAATGTTATATAAGTTTTAGTCATTAACACAAGTTTCATAATTAATAGATGTCATAGACTGTGTGTGCCCACCTAACCACACATGTAGAAACCCGATCCCCTGGGCAATGGTATTAGCCTGTGCACAGCGAGGTCATCATCGTAGAGCCCTCTTGAGCAGAATTTGTATCATCATAAGAAAAGGACAGAGCACTAACTCACTCTCTCTGTTCTCCACTGTGAGAAGATACAAACAGAAGTCAGCCATCCAGGACCCAGAAAGGGCCCTCACCAAACCCTACTGCGCTGGCACCCTGATCTCAGATTTCCAACCTCCAGAACGGTGAGCAATACATTTCTGTTGTGTACAAAGACACCACATCTACAATATATGTTCTAATACCCCTAACTAAGACAACAGGCCATATATGTGTATCATAGATGGCAAGGCAAACTTAGAAGCCCAGAAACATACATCTTTTGATTGCTTTGATTCACTTCTCTAATTGAGCAGGGGAGAAAGTAAAAACAGATATCCAGAGTAGCATTCATTATCAAATTGCTGTTATTCAGCCTTTTCTTTTGCCTATGAAATAGCAATCCATGTGGTTCAAGATGTTATTAAAAGGGGCCTCAGAAAGTCTACATTTCCTGGTCGTTGAACTGCCACGGCCTGTCTTGAACCTCAGGGCAAGAATTGCATGTGGATGTGTGGCCACTGGACTCCTCCATCAAGTAATTCTTTTCTCTCATGGGGTCCACAGAACTCATTGGTGACTCATGGACTGTTGACTATTTTCCTCTAACCTGAACTTTGAAGCGAGCAGGGGGCACTAGGAATACCCTGAAGCATTAATGCTCAAATGAACCCGGGGGCTTTTTCTTAAAATGTTAAAGTTTAAATATATACAATCTGCAAACTGAAAGGAACCTGAGATCCCCTTCCCCTAGCACACAGCCCACCCATTGCAGTGAGTCCCTCTGCCACGTTCCAAACAGGTAGACATCCAGCCAGCGTTTAAAAATGCATCCATAAAATAAATAGCAAGTCTTCTTCACCTATCCTCAATAACTAATCACTTTCCCTAAATCAAACATTGTTAAGGTATTTCAGCAGAAAAAAAAGTGATGCTAAAATTGACACAAATGGGAACTGAAGGTGCATGCTACTCTTTTACTTTTTTTTTTAATCTAAAGATCTATTTGGAAAGCTTCCCTTTAAGTACAGACAGGAAAGCGTCCCGAAGTGAGAAGGGCTGGGCCTAGGAGTCAGAAAAGACCTGTTTGTCTGTTGGGAAACGAGTTGGTTGGTCAGGTTCTAAGAGCAGTGACAGTCTTGTCATAGATGTAGCTACGGCCAGAAGAAAATCCTGTCTTAAACACTCTCTTATTCATGATCTTTTATGTTTCCCCATGTTTTGCTGGTACAGATGCTGATAGAGTAACATCCTTGGTGCAGGGACATGCTATTTTTTTTTAAGGCAATCTGTTCCATTGCAGTACATTCCAGTTTTTAGAAAATTTGTCCTTGAATTGATCCAATATTCAGTTCAAAATATTCATCATAATTTATAATTTGGGGATCAGAAACAAAGAAACATACAGAAAAATGTATGCTCCAGTTGGTGAGACATTTCAATATTTCATCATGTGTCCTAGTAGGTTTGACCGATTTAACAAAAAAATACAGGGGACCCAATTACATGTGAATTTAGATAAGTCATGAATAATTTTTTAGTATAAGTTTGTCCCGTGCATTTTCGGGGGCATAGTTATACTTTCAAAATAATTCTAAAAAATAATTAGTATTTATCTGAAATTCAAATTTAACTGGATATTCCATATTTATCTGGTAATCCTACTCCTGGGTTTATACTTCTAACTAAAAATGACCATTTTCTGTGACCACTGCTCAAATTATTTTATTCCTAGGTGCTCTAGCTTCAGGGTCATCTTGGAACCGTGACCCAGAGCTCCAGAGAAGCCCACAGCAGGTGCTACCTTCATTACCCCCGCTCAGCACTGTGTCAGCCATTTCTATCCAAGGCATAAAGATGGTGCCCCAAACACAGACCTATGAGCAAAAGAAGATTCACACATTTGGCTCCTACTATACGAGAGAGATGGGACCATTCCCAAAGGAAAGGAGAATGAACATCTCTATTATCTATAAAATGTGTCACCAGAAAACTACTCAGCAGTCCTGCTTTGCTCCCCCCATTTCTTGAGTCACTGTTCCCTCTGCTACAAAAGGAAATCATGAGACTAGAATTCTTCTTCTACCTGCTCTGATGACAACACAGTGCAAGGCTACTGGTACTTTCTTAAATACAAACATCATACATTTATTATTCAACCCACACTTTGAAGGTCTTTAAGATTTTTTGTGTGTAGCTTTGTCAAATTGTTGGTTTATCTTTAAATTTGTATAATAGCCAAGGCAGGCAGGTTCCATGAAACATATCATCTTGCTGCTCAGTTAATTATTCATCAACACGATCGTGCGAGCCAGGGCACAGGCAGTGGAACCATTTATTTTTGACACTTTAACCACCAGTTTGGATTGGCCACGGGGCTAATCAGCTGAGTGCAGCTAGTTGTTAGTGAGAGTAAACACAGACCGTTCCTAGAATGTAGATTTGGCTTCGATGTTAACCATGAAAAGACGTGATTAAGAAAGGGAAGGGTGTGGGATGAAAGGGGAGACAGAAATGATAGAGCCAAATAGGGAGAAATGGCTGGAGGAGGCAGGCCAGGTATTACTCTGCCCATTCTTGGGCCTCTCACCCCACCTTGGTCATTTCCATGAGGCCATCATTTCCCTCAATAGCAGTAAAATAGACTCATCTTACATCTATCATTCTACAACCTCCTTTTTCACTCAACACTATTTCCTGAAGATTTTTCCAAGCTAGCATTTCCAGATTTCCCTCTCACTGTTTTTACTACCGCATACAATATCATTGTAAAAATACACCTCAATTTATTTAGTCTCCTATCAAGTTGTTTACCTTTATTGCTATGATAAACAAGGCTGCCATAAATATCCTTGTTCATTCTTTCTTATGCACATTCAGGATGTTTGTTTAAGTGCAACTCCTGAAAAAGAGAATTTCCTGGTCAAAGAAATGGAGAACTTTAAGCAGATGCTGCCAATTTGGAAAAGGTCTGGACGTTTTTATTTTTGGGGGAGGGGACTGGGTGGCAGCCAAAACTCATCGGTAATGTTTTCACTTTTTTTTTTTTAACAAAAGGAATAAATTAACTTATTGATTATGTAATTAAAATTTTTAACAAAATAATGAAATTTTAGACAGAAGACATCAATGGCTTAAATAACTGAGTATCAAATTTAACTGAAATTCAAATTTAACTGGCTATCCTATGTTTATCTGGGAATCCTTAAATTGATCTGAAGCCATTCAACTTGCCAATCCTATCAGGGCAAAATAGCTGTGTTAGTAAGAGAAAGTTGAGCTTGTTACACACACACACACACACACGCACGTACGTGACTGTCTACAGGGCACCTTTGAACAGGACATTCCACCTAAATCTGGTCATGTGCTCTGGACAGGCTTGGAGTTTCTGAGGGAGCCACCAATGAGTAGCTTCCCATTCAGGTTTTGAATAATTTAAATGAAGAAATCAGAAGTCAAAATGTCTCTCTGAAGCTGATTTTGGCAGGTGTGAGAATTCAGATTCTGCCTGCCAAGAGGGAGTTCTAGTAATACTAAGCCTCAGAACAGGGTAGGGTGGCCCACCAGTCACAAGAGGATGGCCTAGAGCAGGCTCAGCCCAATACCCTGTACCTGTTAGTCAAGGTCACTCTCAAATTAGGATGATTCAAGGAGACTCCATCAAAAGTTCAAGCAGGAAAAATCCTCGGACATGAAGAATAGCCCACGTCTTATTATCAACCTCCAGGCACCAGGATCTAGATGGAGTTTTTCCCCAGGAAGTTCACTGGGGAGTACCCTAAGATCTGCTCCTCGGGGGTATGAAACAGGAGCCAAGAGATGGGACCACCTGCAATGCAGCGGTGACAGAGGCCTCAGTTGGTAGCACAGGGGCTATAAGAACCCTCCCAGCAGCCTTGCTAGATGCAGAGAAGTTGATGCATCAGCCACATGCTGGCCTGGACTATATGCTGTTCCCTGGGGAACAGAGTGTGACCTGGATGAAAAGAGGTGGCTGCCTTTCCTGAAGGTGATTCCCTAAGAGGGACTCAGCTGAGCATCACAGGTCACCCTCAGCAGCTAAGAGAATGACTCCTCAGTTCTGATGGGGGATCTGGGCAGCACCCCACAGCATTCCCCAGGGGTCGCCCCCAGGCCACTCACGTTCATTTTCTTTATACTGTAGAACTTGGGGATTGCTCCTCCAAGACTGGCTGACAAGAGGGAAGTTAGAGGCCTGAGTGACCTCCCCGTGCTGCAGCTGGTCTCCTGGTGACACCTCACATCGGCCCTTCTCCCTCAGGCCACATTCCCCTCACCCTCGGCCAGCACCTCTGCTGGTCCATACAGCATATGGGTGAGGTCACCCGGACCTTCATGAGTAAGATCAGAGCCCTTCTCAGGCCATAGCCACTGTATTTGTCCATTTATTATTAAAAACAGGAGAGAGAGTTCCAAGTAACAACCACCCAGTGTCTTCCTGATCACCAGGGGTCCATTACTCCTGCTGGGACGAGGACCATTCCCCTCGCCTGGAGACCTTGGCCAGTTATTCAGGCTGCAGGTGTAGCCTAAAAACTTAATGGGACCCTTGCTGAGCTTCCTGATGGAAATGCTCTGTCCCTGGAAACTGAGACCTCCACGCCCCCAAAGCCTAGACTAGGAGGGCAGCAGAGGAAGCACAAATCTGCCAGGTGGATTCCCTGGGGTGGTACAAGCTGGCCAGGCCTGTTTCCTCTCCTTGGTTTCCAGACTCACAATTGCTACCTCCTGAGGACACAGCCCCTTGCAATTGTTGTTGGTGTAGGGCGTACGCTGGGTCCTAGAGGATGCTGCCTACCCTAACAGTTTAATCTGGGTCATGGACGGCTATTAAGAAGCTGTTGCATTACTTCACAAGACCTCAACATCTGGGTGATGCGGTATGTGATAACGCCCGTGGGTGCCACGGTCCTGGGCCCACTGCCGCACCTCCTTGACTTTCTCTGGGCTCCTGGGAGCAGATGCTACACGGGGGTCTGCGTCAGAGGACCAAGCACAAACCCTTTGAGAATCGTGCTGGCGGACGCCTTCAAGCGGAGAAGGCGTCTCTCTCGTATCACTGCACGTGCCCATGCCCTGACCATGAGCCCCCTGCTCCTTCTCAGATGAGAGGGGACCAATGCAATCACTCGCCTCCACTTGGCTGGCTGTTCTCCGCAAACGAGGGTGGCAAATCTGCGGCTCAGTATTCGTTCCTAGAAGGACATTTAGCAGTGGCAGATCAGCCCCAGTGAGAGAGAGCCCACGCTGTTGGGAATATGCGTGGCTTCTGTCTCTGCCACCAAGGCGTGAAATCCATTCTGCCAGTGTGGGAACATCCAGTCAACTGGCGGAGCCATTTTGCCTACTTAACTGGTTAGTACCCCTTGTAGAGAAGATGCTCTCTGTTGAGCGTTGATATTTACACAAAGCTTGTCACACATTACGCTGCCTGTCAAAGACGCTCCTGTATGCCCCTTCCTCTGAATCCTGCAATCCGTGTCCTTCAGGGCCCTGACCGACCAAACTAGCCATTCACTGGTGACCAGGAGCCCCACATGTGGGTACTCCTCTTGGCAGACAAAGGAACCACGCACACCTCCCAGATCTCTGCCCGTGTGGGAGGATTTCTCTTCCCTCTTTCTTTCTGGGGTAAAGAACAGCACATGTAGGGTTTCCTCGCCACAGTAGCCACGAATAGAGTGCTCTGTAACCACATGGCCAGTGGCTCCCTGGACAGCACAAACTTTTAGAACATTTTTAATTTCACAGAACGTTTTGTTGAACAACACGGACAATCTCCAAGATTTGGAGATTTGTGGCAGGAAGCTTACTGGGGAGTACCGTGGGGAGCAGTGGGCAAGCAGGCCATTTGCAGCTTCCAGCCATGGGAAGCGCCAGCCCCTTAGTGAACAAAGAAGTCTGGCCTTTCGTCTCCTCCATCAGCGGGTCCTCAGGGCCCCCCACCCCCACACAGCCGAACGTACTCGCGAGGAAGAGGCACCAGTGTGAGAGTGGCAGGTGACCAGGCCACGCCACCTGCTCCAGTGGCTTCCTGTACCTTTGACTCTGCACACGCCCAGTCCCCATCATCGTAGTTCATCATCTTACCCTGACCTGCTGAGTGTACAAGCTCGTGAGCTGGTCGGTCTGACGGAGGTCAAAGGAGTCCATTTATGAAGGTCATACAGGCCAGCCTCCTAGGGCCCAAAGCAGGGTGGAGAAAGATGGGGGGATGGACTTAAAGGCAAACAGAACACTCTCAGGACACTGCCATACCCTCCCCACCTCAGGGACAGAGGCCTGGAGGAAGAGCAGAACTCGTGCTCCCAGGGAAGAGCTCATTCCCCCTTACTCTCCCAGATGCACCAGTCACTGAATGATCTTCACCTGCTAGGAGCAAAGGGCGTAAGGGGCAGAGAGAAGTCGGACAGGTGCTTAGGGAAAATGCCTCTTTGTGGAAACCCAGAATGGAACCGCGCATTTCTGCTCTAATAAGCAGGGTGAGTTGGATCCTCCGGGCCCAGAAGGACTAAGCACGGCCTGATAGAGGGAAGTCCCATTAACAGCAAGAATGTGTCCGTGTTGTCCAACAAAACGTTCTGTGAAATTAAAAATGTTCTAAAAGTTTGTGCTGTCCAGGGAGCCCCTGGCCACCTGTGGTTACAGAGCACTCCATTTGTGGCCACTGTGGCAAGGAAACAGAGCAATTTATTTTACTTAATTATAATTAATTTAGACATAAACAGCCACTTGTGGCTAGTAGCAACTGCAGGGGCTGCGGGGACTGGGACTGTGCAGGCACCGACTCTACAGATAAATCCCTTTGGAGGTTCAGGCACCCCAGTTCCCACAGAGCTCTGAAGGCGCAGGGCACTTTCACCTAAATCCCTGGAGCTTGACCAAGCAGGGCTCCTGGCCTGTGGTATAGGACAGGCTTTGGAGCCATTCAGGCCTTGGAACCACTCTCACCAGCTGTGTGATTTCAAGCTCGCTGCTTTACTCTCTGGGATTCGATTTTCTCACCTGTGAAATTAAAATGTATTTCCCTTCTAAGGGAGCTGTGGATATCAATGATGAGCCATCTGTAAGGAGCCTGGTCTATAGAGGCCATTTCATTAATACTTCCTCTGATATCAGCCTCCAGCCTCAGCTAACCCCTAGGATAGACATCAGACCAGCTCTCTGGTTAAAGTTCGCCATCCCGGGCTGGCTGCTTTGCACATTCATGAACTGACCTCAGAGAACTGGAGGCGTTGATAATTTGGAGTATGAAATTAAGGGTACTTTAGCTGGGCACAGTGTCTTACGCCTATAATCCCAGCACTCTAGGAGGCTGAGGCAGATGAATAGCCTGAACTCACAGGTTCGAGACCAGCCTGAGCAAGAGCAAGACCCTGTCTCTAAAAATAGCCAGGTGTTGTGGCAGCCACCTATAATCTCAGCTACTCGGGAGGCTGAAGCAAGAGAATCACCTGAGCCCAAGAGTTTGAGGCTGCTGTGAGCTGGGAAGCCACAGCCATGGTACTCTACCGACGGTGACAAACTGATGAGACTCTGTCTTTAAAAAGTAAAAAATAAATAAATAAAAAGCAATAACTTAAATAAAATTCATGGTACTTTAGTTCCTTTATGGGGGGGGAGGAGTGGAATTTATTCTGTAATCTCACAAACATCGCTCCTACTTTACCCTAACAACAAAATGACCTAATAAAATCAGCAGCCTCATTGCATCAGTGGGAGTGAGATTCTCACCTATGTTTGCCGCCAGTTCCTAGGAGGAAAAGTCTAATATGAGAGGCTGAAATTCTCAGTTGAGGGCCCTCGTCTGGGAATTACGTAATTCCCTGTGGGAGAACAGCCAGAAACCAAATTTGGCAACTCACCAGGGCTTGCTGAAGGCTGACTTCTCCTCCCCAGTGCTTTGGCTGTTGGGCGAGTTGCTTTTGTTTTGGTTTGGGATGTTGGGAGTGTTTTGAGCTGTGTGAGTATTCTCAAGTCTGCCTTTTTTGCCGGTGGTTAGGGGAGAAGAGAGGGCTTCCTTCGTTTGTAAAGCTTGGTAATGACCTTGTTATTTCTGTGGCAGGAGGTATTGGGGAGTTCGGAGGTTCAAACTTTAACTTAGCACCATTATGGATCCTTCTAATGAATTTATGTTTTAATTTTTTTTATCTGAGCCTTGGCACCAGACCTAAAGAAACAGAATATATAAATAAAATTTATGAACCTGGCTTTGGGGATTTGAAGTGGAGAAGGCTTGCTGAGTTTCAGGGGCGAGTTTTACCATCAGGGCCTCCTCACCTTGTTATTTATTATTACCTGTGCAAAGCACTGTTAGGAGGGAACAAAATAGTCAGTGCCTGCTGTACCAGAAAGCAGGGAAGGAACTACCAAAGAATCGTCGAAGCTTGTCCTGCTCGTCGTAAAAGCAGGCTTCCATAGTTTGTTTGTAGCAAGAATCTTGCAAACCAAACTCATGCCAGTGAAGTGACCCCTTTCAGCCTCTCTCGGGCAGCAATAATAACTCATCCTTCCTGCAAATTTTATCCGGAAAAGGACCACGTGTCTTCATGACAATTAAAAATGCTGGGAACCCACAGAAACTTCTCTCCCCAGTCTAATGCTCCTTTTGCGTCTCTTTCTACCACTTTGCTGGGGATTTTGTTTTTAACTTCAGTTTTCTCTTTGTACTCAACTTTGTACTCTTCTGAGAAAAAACAAAAGCTGTGCTTAAATAAAATACACCAAGATGTCTTCAGATTGCCTGCATTTCAATGGCTCTACCTGTGTGCAAACCTTTTTGGAGAGATGGGAGGGGCCGTGCTGGCCATCTGCCATCTTGAAATGAGCTAAAGTCAGTTTGCCAGAGAGAAAGAAAAAGGGGGAATAATTACAATGCCCATGTCTTCAAAGGCAAATGTAATGCATAAAGAAGACACAGAGTGGGCAACAAAAAAAAAAAAAAGAGAGAAAATGTTATGTTCTAACTAGATTAGGGGTTTTCTCTTCAGAGGTTTTCCTTCAAGAGAAGTCCACAAAGCAAACGTCTATCTCATGGGACTGCAGTCACAGCAGACCCGCGTGGAGGGTCCACATCAGCTCCTGGGGGCAGAGAGGCAGCGAGCCGGGAAACCAGTGGGCCCTGCGCCTGGCCTGCTGCCCTGGTCAGTGATTGTAAATTCCCATTGAAATTCCCACTCAGGGGCCGCCGGAGGGGAAAGCAGCTCCTAGAGAGATGCCCAGGAAAAAGAAAATGAAAGGGCATCCCCCAGAGGCCCTCCTCTGCCAAGGGCACAGGGAAACAACGTCCTCTTGTTCGGTGTTTCCCAACAGCCAGGGTGATCTGAGCATCTCGTCCCCTGAAGAAAGATGGGGCAGATGGCTGCTGGTTCCTTTCCCAACCCACAGCCCGCCCCCCTCATCCCTAGTAGCAGCTCTGCCGTCAGCCAGCACGGGCAGCACAGTGACACTTAAATGTCGTCATTCTGAACACCTCTGCCAGAGCCGTTCTCCTCCTCCATGTCACTTCAGATGCGGAAAAAAAGAAACCCTCAAAGTGGAAGGAGAGAAGCAGGGCAGGTGGCTTAGGAGCAGTGCCCTGCTGGGCAGCAGAATGTCCCCTCTCACCCATGTGGCTGTCCTTCAGGGACCCCACTACCTACAGCTCCTCCCCTTGAACAAGCATCAGGCAGCCCCCGCCACCCTCCACGGGCAGCTCCTGTCCCCAGGGCCCAGGCTGCGCTCCACACAGGGCTCTAGAGACGTGCTATAATGGAACGGTCCTGGGCCAAGCCTGGCCAGCTCCTCCCAGAAGTGCCATCTTCTGCAAATTGCTTAACCTCTGCAAGCCTTCATTTCCTCACGTGGAACATGTGGTGGTGACACCGAGTCCACAGAGCTCAGATGAGGCTCAGATAAGATAGTGCACGGGAAGCTTCTAGACTGGCCCCCAGTGGGTGCTCAACCAGTAGCCGAGTGCTTTCTCTTACTTTCTCCCTTTCTCTTACATAGAATACTCAATGAGTCTCTGAATGAATAAATAGGGCTCTCTCCCCCACCCACCCTTCAAGGAGAAACAAGGTGAGAGAAACAGCTCAGCCAATGAGAGCAGAGCAGCTGGTGCAGCACACAAGGTTCAAGTCCCTGGAGACGCCGAGACCAAGGAGTCTGCCCAGAAAACCCAGAGGTTGGGTTGTACCATTCTGAAGATCTGGTGGAGAAAGTCAACTGATCCACGACTGTGGATGAGAGAAGCAAATGAACAGAGGAATGACAGCCCTCGGCAGGACAGAGGAGGGAGGGTCCCAGTTGGCAGAATTCTCCCGAGACTGAGAAGGCTGCCCTGGAGAGGGTCACAGGGATTCCTTCTGCTTCCCTCGAAGACCCCAATGCCAGTGGATGCAAGAAGACACAGAATTCAGCCAGCAAAACTCCCCTGGACAAGAGGGAGGTAGCTGTCACACTCAGTAAGGCAGAGGAACAACACCTCCGTGACACTGAACACGCTTCCTCACTCTGGGTTTGGTCGGGCTTGCTGTTGAGCCAGCGGAAGAGAGGTGGGCCGGTGGGACAGGGGTGTGGCATGCAGGTGGAATGGGTCCCGTCACAGACACCTTCTTCCAGGCTTCCTCCAAAGCCCAGGCGTCTAGAAGCCAGGCTGTTGGAATTTGGGGAAGCATATTGTGAAACTGACAGAGGAGCATCGGTTGCAAAATACAGATTCTCAAAGGATGTTGAGCACATGTTGAGTGAGGGGCAGATTCCACCCTGCCCACCCCACCCCTGCTGTCCTTAGGAAGTTAACCCTCTTTTCACAGCTGACACTGGTGAATTCGATGATGAGGCATAAGAGGGAGTGAAGAAAAGGGCGTTGGCTGGGCTGCTCCAGATGTCTTTTTGGATAGGTGTGATCTTGGACTGAAGACTGGGAGATGCCTGGGTGGTCCTGGAGATATTCCAGTGCCAAGTAGATAGATATTCAAGCAAACGAAATGTCTTGCATTTTTAAAAAGGGTGTTGGCTTTCAAGTTCAGTTTAGTTCAACAACATACCTTCCCCTGTCGTGTCGGGGTGACTTCGGTGCCTTTAGTTGTGATTCTGAGAAGTGGGCGTTTTGTTGCCCCAAACCCCGGCATTATGGGTGTTTGTGCTCCATAATGGAGAAGCCAAAGCAGCTGCCCGGCGGTCATTTCTTCTGAAGACGGGAGGATGTGTGCGTTCCCTAATGGGCACTTGGCACTCAAGCCAGCCAGCAGCACATAAAATAAAGCCAACCTTTTTTTTTGCTCACAAGTTTAAAAAAAAAAAAAAATAGGAGCAGGATTGACCCTGAGGCATGTTCCTTCACTGGTAGGGTGGCTCGCCGTGGCTGCCGTAGCAGGTGAAATGGCTGCACTCTCGCTAGAAAGCTGCAGGACAGTGGGAGACACAAAGACAATGAAGACTTCTGATGAAGTAGGCGTGACGAGGGCCTTTCCCTCCCGTAGCTGTGACATAAGAAACAAAGTACCTTTTACAAGCCCCTCCAATCCCCGCTCTGAGGAAGTTCATTCAACCCATGCAAGCCCATGCTCTACTCTGCAACCCCAGATCCCAGCTCTGTCCCACCGTACCCGACAGTCCCACACTCACAACCCCGTGGCCTTGGGGAGAGCAAGGTCCCTCGCAATGTTGCTCTGCCCTGTCTCACCTTCTTCACTGGTATTGAATGAAAGAACAGTGGACAGAGGGGGGTTTGTGTCCTCCCTGAGGTCCCAGTAGGTTTGCAGAGACCCTACCTAGCACGATGAGAGAAACCAGGACAGTGACTGTTCCCCTCTGGAGGTGTAGCAGGGACCCACGTTTTACCATGGAACAATGTTGTGCAAGAGTTCGCAGCAGCCTCCTCGCCATCAGGCCATAGTTAGAGTGGGCACTGATTGGAATACCAAAGCCCAGAGCTAAGCTTTTTGCTAAAAGGAAAGCCGACTTGCAGACTTTACAGGGGTGGGAGGCCCAAGTCTCTGGGGCTAGAGGAGCTGGTTTGATTTAGTGGCAGCACCAATCTGATCCTTTAAATTGTTTCCTAGCAGAAAGTAACCAGCTCTTTTGAAAGTCAGTCTGACTGTAATTTGCTACTAATTGTAGTTTAAAATGAGCTACTCTGGGCCCAGCTGATAGCAAAGCATAAATTCAAGTGGCTGCTCTTAGGATGTCCTTGGATTAAGGTGAGCGTCAGTATTCTCACTACCTGGGCTTCTGGGAATCTGATCATTTCTATGCCCAGCATACATATCCCCCTACTCATCAAATCAGAGCAAGCCCCCAGATGATGGGAAAGATAAGAATTATTCTAGGTGGCACTTTTATACTTCAGGAGAAATCAGCGTCATGGTGGCTAATGGGCAGTTGGCTTCTATCATGCCTTTCTTTGGCTACCCTTATGCTGAGATTCTTATTGCTCCTCTCTTAAGCCACTTACTTCTTAGGGCCATATTCACCAAGTGTAGTCTGAGGACCATCTTGGGGAAAAAGCTGCAGGCTTTTTCTGGAGCTGCAATCCTACTCTACTGAATCAGAACTTGGGTGCAGGGTAGGAGGTGGGTCGTAGGAATCAGCATTTAAAGTGAGATCTCTGCCAGATGCTAATGTAAGCCCCTGCTTGAGAACCACTGCCTTGTACAAAGATTACACTGCTTCTTCAATGGGGGATTTGGAAGTCAAAGAATTGAGTGATGCTTGGAGTGAAATGGAAACCAAGAAGAGAGCGTGGCATGGACCATGCTCTGGGACCAGCTCCTCCCTTAATGCACAAACCACTGTCTCTGCCATCCTTGGCACCACAGGCCAGGCTGGCCAGGCGGGGTCCAAGGGTGGAACCCAAACCACTAACCACATCTCAGGGTTCCCCTTCATCCGACCTTGATCTCCTCCTCCTCTCTCCTCCTCCAGTTCAGGCAGGAGCTCCCTTCTCACCTGGACAGCCAGGTGATTAATGGGGTTTATATCAACACTGGCCCAATTCCTGAATTCTCCTTGGATTTTTTGGTAATAAAATGGGTATGATACTAGAAGCCTGCTAAACTTGCCCTGTAAAGATTAAATAATTATGTAATGCATTGGAACCCCTGAGAAGATAGTTCAAATACATTATCAAATGGTCTCAAATCAGCAGAAAGTTAGCCCCAAATTTCTTTGCAAATAAATCCCAGAGAAAATATAAAGGCATGAAGGGAGAAAATGGCATTATCCCTGTCCCCATGGGTTCTTAATAAAAATCAGTTATAGGGTTCAACAGCTCTCCTGTGACTTTCCGTGGGTTGCAACAATGGGGTGTTTTAGGGGGTTCCAAAAGAATCCTCCCTGGGAAATTTGGCTGCCTATCCAATGACAGAGGGTATTGTTTATTCCTGAATAGCTTTGTCAGCAATAGGCACATTTAACAACAAGATAGTTACCCTGCAAACTCAGTGTGTAGGGAACGCAGTAGCATATGGAGACAGAGACGTGTTTTTATTGTTTTTCTTTCCTGTGGATTGCACAGAGTGTGCTAACGTGTGTCTCTGGAGAGGGTGTGGGAGGGGAGAGAGGACACACCAGAGTCACTGGCCACACAGCACAGCCCAGGTCGGCCAGATGGGTTTCATTACGCAAACGCACTCATTGAAGACGTTTCTCTTCAACCTTAGAAACAAGAGAATCAAAATGTTATTTTCATAATACCCAGAAGATTGAAATAGACAATGCACCTGACTTTATGTACCAAAGAACAAAATGCCTCCAGTGACTAAAATCTATAAACACATTTGCGTTCAATCTAATCTGCTCCTAATAGCCATGTAATCATTAATCAAACCGTAAAAGCAAAAGATGTATGTTTTTACAAATAGATGCTTCCCTGGTCCACCTGCGTATCTTTCTTTTCTGGGTATTTAAATGCTGTAAGCACATTTAGAAGAGAGTTTAAGATGAAGAAAACGTGCTTACATGTTTTCTTTCTGTGTGTCAGGCACCCCTCTCACGTCTTTGCATATTTAAATTCATAATTCATTTGCTATTTGCAGCGATCCTGTAAGGAAGGTATGAATTTTATTGCTATTCACAATTGAGAACACGGAGGCCCAGAGAAGTTAAGTAACTTGCCCAAGGTCACAGAGCTGATCCTTGGCAAAAGCGTGACTGAATCCAGGCAGACGGTGGTGGGTCCACGTCCTTGACTTTGCTGCCCTATCCTCTCTCTAATGCTCAGGAAGAGAGATGGCTGGTAGTAATTATACTTGTCTTTGAGAAAGTTAGAAAAATATAATGTTTTCCCAGGCTTTCCCTAGGCTTATTTTTAAAACTCGTGTTTACCTAGATGGTTAATGATGAGGTAGCCACAAGTTCACTTACAGCAAACAAAATGTCATAAATAAATCAGAAATGGCTAATATGCACCACCCGAGTCAGAATTTGTAACGAGCGCAAGGAGAAATGTTTGAGAACACCCTCTTCAGAGTAAAAAGCAATAAGTTAAAATTAACTCCCGTGAGGTAAAAAAGACTACTCTTTGCAATTTACCCAAGTGCTTGGAGGTGACTGACAATTCCCAGCCTTCACTCAGAGCTGAGTTTAAAAGTGCTTCTTTTAGCAGCTCTTGCAGGATAAATTATGACTTCAAAGCAGAAATGTCTCCATTCACAAAATGGGTTGCTGGCAAGAGCTCTGGGGTGCAAGGAAACTGGAACAAGCAAAAAGTACGGCGGCAAGAAAAATGAATTTTCACCCCAGGTTCTGCCTCCTCTTCTCTATTTCACACAGTGTCACTGTGATCTCCCCTCGGCCGCACCCAGTGGGGGGAGCCGGGGAAGGGCAGCAGCCTCGGTCACACCCAGTGGGCCTCGTGGGCCTGCAGCGGGAAGGCAGAGCCACCACCAGCTTCTCCCGCGGCTTTCCCAGCACCAGGGGCTGTGCTGACACCCAGTCTGGGTTAACCAAGACTTGAAGTCCCTGCTTAGGGCTGGGGTCTGGGCCCAGGGCGACGGGGAGGCGCCTAACAAGGCTTCCTGTGAAGTCCCTCTCATCCAAGAGATCGTAGGCCAGCTGAGGGCCACAGACACCTGCAGCCTGAGTGAGGCCGCCCAGCTCTAAGGCAGCCTGGCCTTCCTGTCTAAACAGGGGGCAGGAATGGCCAGTGTTGACACTTTCGAATTGCACATCCAGGAGTGGCTTTAGAAAGGCCCGTGGTCCCGTCTAAGGAGGAAGAAAGACACTGTTAGCAGGAAAGCCTTCTGTGGGCGCCAAGCTGGGAGCTGGGAGCGCCTGGGAGCTTGGCAGCAGCTCCGAGTGCCAGGCAGGCACAGTGCCCCTCTCTGAACCCCAGCGGTGAAGGAACCTGAAAGCAGAGGCTACCTGCAGGATAAGGTGATGCCATTTCCCCACGGCTCACCTCTGCTCTCCCCAGCTCAGCCAGAGCCCTTAGCAGAAGCCGGCTCAGAACCTGCAGCCAGGGCAGCAGAATCGGCCTTGCCTCAGTGTCGAGCCTGGCTCTGCAGCTCTTTCCTAGGACTGGAGCACAGCTGGAACGCAGATCACTTGGCTGAGACGCTGATGTCTCATCTGAGTTTCACCATCTTCCTCCTCCACCTTCCCAGAAGCCTGAACTCTCTCTCCCACTCCCGTTCCTAAGAAAGAAAACTTGCATATGGGGGGTGGAGGGGAGGAAAGGAAGGGTGGGGGACACCAGATCTCTGCTTCATGACTTCTTGGTGGAGAGAGTTTGTGAGTGTTCACAAGAAAGTATGTCCTACCTGTTGATGCCACTTAATACAAATTTAAAATAACTCAAGGCTAGCCTTTGTGGGAAACACTTCAGGTAATCCTCACATCTCCCCCAGGAGGGAGGTATTCTTGTCCCTATTTGCAGATGAGGAAAGGTGATCCGATGTGGTCATGACTTACCCAAGGGCCCACACTAGAAAAACTAGCCAGTGATCAGAGCTCGACAGCTGGCTCTGACCTCACGCACCACGTAGTTCATTTCTCCCAAGATTTGCTGGATGCATTCCCCTCGCCTTGCTGTGATTCCCCTTGCTCATCTCCCGCAGAGGCTCCAGTCTCACTGAGGGTGTCACCGGGCAAGGCAGAGGAAAGAAATGCGATCCACGCCGAGCCCTGAACTAGTTCTGCAGAGAAGCCGGTGAGAGGGGAGAACCCGCTTATAAAGGAAGCAAGCGGTGTCTCACCCTCGGCTAAGATTTCCCTTCCCACCGCCCTCCTTCCGGGACACACACTCCAATTCTTCCTACCTCAATGCAGCCAGGAAAATATAGACATAGACCCAGACCCCCGAGAACAGGAAGGGTTCTAAGAGTTAGCTGGGAGCCCAGTGGGGGGAAAAATTGGATACAATGAGAGAAATTAAAAATGAAAACAAAAGTGAGTTATTCTATTGCTGCTCACTGGTACAGTACCAAGATACAGATGGAGGAAACCATATGGGGAAAAAAATAAATAAGAAAAGCAAGGAAAGAGGGAAAACTTTTGTAATTGTACTTTTTTCCCTAGTGGAGGTCCCGAGTGCCAAGGGGGCTGGCCTTGGCCGTGCCTCTCACTGGCTGTGTGATACTGGCCAAGGCACTGTTTTCCACCCTCATTGCCACGAGCAAAATAAACACATTCCACCAACTAGCCAATCACTGGCGCGGGCCTGTTATGAATTGCTCCTGCACCTTTGTGCCCATAACATAAACAAAAGCAGAAGGGTAGGAAGAAAAATGTGATGCTTAAGTCACTTGCCTTCTTATAAGAAAATGGTTTCATTGCAATAATGGTCCTTATGCAATAATTGAAAAGTCATCTTTCCATACTCAGACACACAAATGCATTCTCTGTGCCTTTTTTAAAAGTTTTGTTTGGACTGATACTCAGAAAAGAAAGCAGTAAGTGGCTATATACTGTGAAATTTACATTGCCCTGTTTTGGTATTGCCATGATTCAACTGTAGTCTGAGAGCATACACGGATAGAGCTAAGCTACCCAGCTTGCAGAAAATAATGTGTATTTCACTTCTAGGAGGAGCTCAAATCACTTCCTGCAGAAGAAACAGTGACTGAAGGACTTACCTTACCCTTTTTTACCCCCTTTCTAGAAGTTAGTAAATAATGTAGGCACAGTCAAACTCTGACGTTATGTTTTCAGAATACATTCTATCTTAGCTAATGAGACTATAACCCACATTTTTTTAAGGTTAAATACACACAGTGATAAGGAGACTAGAGTAACTGTGTCATCTTGTATCAAAATGTGTCTTTCTATAGTAACTGGGAACTCAGAAAATTCTCTAACCTTCTGTAATCCTTTTCGATAGAAGCAGAGAACAACATGCTAGCTAGCCTGTGGGGGAGAGAGCTGTAGAGACTGGGCCCATACTCCCCTCACCTGTGTGGGGCTAAGCAGAGAAACGCCAGGAGTCTCTTGTAACCTTTGCAATGACATACTCTTTATCTAATGCACTCAGCTACTTAATTAGTCTGCCAATATAAATCTTTAGAAAAACTGTGTGCAGAGTCAGCAGGGGGTCCAGGTTCTGATGTTGTTTTTCCCTCCACTGAATAAATGATTTCCACCACCACACTGGTGCGCTCGTCCTCATTAGTATGTATGAAATGAACAGAACGAGCATTGGGAGATTTATACTGTACTATATCCAATTTAATTAATAAGAAAAGGAGCCCATTTCTAGGGGAGGGAGACAATGTGCACAGGTTCCCACTTACCTCGGTTTAATTAATAATATAAATCCCTCCTGAGGAGGCTTTAAGGGTACACTTGCCATTTTTTCCACCTGTCACAACTACCAACTAAACTTTTCGGTAAATGACAAATGTTAAAGTGTCCTGATCTTTAGGCAGCGCCTGCAATTTACTGACGACCTTTGCGTCTGAACCCAACACCCAAATCAGTCATCCAGTGAATATTAAATGAGGATCATGCTAAGAGCAGAGGGCACAAAGGTGAACTAGGTAGAGCCCGATTGTCAAGTAACTTTCAATGAAGTGGACGAGACAAGGATATAAGCACTCATGAAACAGAGAGAATTTGTGAAGGGGACCGTATGTATAAATTTCAAAAAGAGGCTCAGGTGAAGGCACCTGGGAGAGTAGGGCATACAGGGCCAAGAGTTAGAGCAGACGTCCCGGGGAGCCAAAGTCTGCACACAGCTGTAGGGACAAGTGTGTCCCTGGCCTGGGACTCAGGCACGTTCCCCAATGGGTCCCTAGCATCCAACCCAGAGCAAGTTCCAGGTGAATCTTCTGAGTCAACTGAGTGAGTCTGCCCGGAATGGAAGGGTGTGCCAGCATTTCAGGGGGTTCCACAGGTAAGGACCCAAGGGTCTCGGTGCCTTCTGAGAATCACAAATAATTCTTACACTGGAGAATGTGGTTTGAACAAAGACGTGGCGAAAGGGGCGGGATGGGGGGACGGAGAAGGTATTTCAATAAAACTGGGTAAAATAAGTGGCAGTCTTCCAAAAATTCTTACTGCACAGAAACCTGGAACAAATCAGAGCACATGCAAACTTCATACATAAACAGGCATAATAGGGAGGTGCTTTGATAGTCACCCTGAATTGTTCCTTGACTCATTTATGTGGCAGAAAGAAAACACCAGGTGTCTCAGCAATAAAATGCAGTTTTCAGTTGGAAATGATGAAGAAGTTCTGGGTGGAGAGGGATGCTAGCTGCACGACAATGTGAGTAGACTTAATGTCACTGAGTGGTACACTTAACGATGATTAAAATGGAAAATTCTATGTGATGTCTATTTTCCTACAATAGAGAAGAGTGTTTCTTAGGTGCCTATCATGCCCAAGACACCCAGACTTGCCTCAGAGAATTTTGGTCATGGTCAATATGAAAGCTCCTGGGTTTAGTTATTATTTTTTTAATTGAGATGTCAGTTACATACACAAAGTCTTAAGTGTATATCTCAACAAAATTTTTTTTTTTTTTGAGACAGAGCCTCAAGCTGTCACCCTGGATAGAGTGATGTGGCATCACGGCTCACAGCAACCTCCAGTTCCTGTCCTCAAGCGAGTCTCCTGCCTCTGCCTCCCAAGTAGCTGGGACTACAGGCGCCAGCCACAACGCCCAGTCGTTTTTTGGTTGCAGCCGTCATTGTTTGGTTGGCTTGGGCTGGATTCAAACCTACAAGCTCAGGTGTACGTGGCTGGTGCCTTAGTCCATTGAGCTACAGGCGTTGAGCCTCAACAAATTTTAACATCTGTACCTGCCACTGCCCAGATCAAAAGGTAGAAAACATTCAACACTCCCGCAGGTTCTCCCCACCTTCCCCCCAATAAATGACATTCCCAGCAAAGCTAACTGCAACCCTGCTAGATGAAAAAAGTTTTTTCTTTCAAATTAAGTTTTCATCCTCACTTTTTCTTGGTTTTATGCAGAAGACTCTTTTGGCAGTTGTTAACATTGCTGTTTAGTTTTTGTTTATTACTGCATGGCAAAGTACTACAAGCTTGGTAATAGAAGACAACCCACAAATTTATTATCTCTCACATGGGCTGGCAGTCCTGGCAAGGGTTAGCTGGGTTTTCTGCCCGTAATCTTACAAGTAGGTTAGGGGCCTAGCCTGTTGGCGACCATCAGGCTCTTTAACCTAAAACGGCGCCGGGAGTCCTTCTCCTCCCTGCCGCAGCTCACACCGAAAAGCCTGGCCCGTATGGTCATTGGCCCTTCCTAAAAAGGTCACAATAAAGCCTATTGGCCGGTTTGAGCCTGGCCAGCCATGGCCTAAGATAACGTCACCCTCAACCGAACCTCCCCACCCCA
>CAUYON010182463.1:0-14578 GCA_963573935.1 Arctocebus calabarensis | reverse complement strand
TCTGAGGAGAAAGTTAGCTTGTAAGGGAGCATGGGAGGCTGGCCCTGTTCCTTCCTGTACCAAAAGGACTCATCAAAACCCTAAGCCAGAGTCACGGTAACTTAAAGAGCAGGAGGAAGTGAAAGGAAAATTAGAGCAAGGAAACAGATAAAAGAAAATACTCATGAGGAAGAATCGGCAGAAAAATCCTGGCAACATGAAAACCCAACCAGAACAATACCCCCAAGGGACTGTGAGGTAGCTACAACAGAGGATTCATTTATAATATTCTCCAGTATGGCTTCCATTCCTCTGGGGCATTCTTCTCCTCTTTCTAGGATACCTATAACTCGTACATTTGAACACCTCATAAAGTCCCATAATTCTGTCAGTGAACGCTCTGCTTTCTCTCTCTTTTTTTCTGCCTCTTTAACTATCTGAGTTAGAAATGTTAGAAATGACAGAAGGAGAATTTAAAATACAGATGATGAAAACAATAAAGGAAATTGCTGAGAAAGAGGAAAAAAACCAAAGGAAATCCAAAAACAGAGTCAAATAAGAGATGAACAATATGAAGAATATAGAAAAGATATGGCAGAGCTGAAGGAATTGAAGGAGTCAATTAGGAAACTTACATGCAATAGAAAGTATCAACAACAGATTAGACCATGCAGAAGAAAGAATCTCAGAGGAGAGGACAAAGCTCTTGAGATAACTTAGATAGTTAAAGAGGCAGAAAAAAAGAGAGAGAAAGCAGAATGTTCACTGACAGAATTATGGGACTTTATGAAGTATTCAAACATATAAGTTATAGGTATCCCAGAAGGAGGAGAAGAATGCCCCAGAAGAATGGAAGCCATACTAGAGAATATTATCAATGAAAATTTCCCAAATATCACCAAAGATTCTGAAACACTCCTTTCAGAGGGATATCGGACCCAAGCTTCTGTACAGCCAAGAACATAGTAAGTATAGCAAGAAGACAGCCCTCAAAATGGGAGAAAATATTTGCAGGCTATGCCTCTGACAAAGTTTAATAACCAGAATCCACAGAGAACTCAAACATATTAGCAAGAAAAGAGTAAGTGATCCCATCTCAGGATGGGCAAAGGACTTTAAGAGAACCTTCTCTAAAGAAGATAGGCGCATGGCCTATAGACATATGAAAAAATGCTCACCATCCCTAACCATCAGAGAAATGCAAATCAAAACTACTTTGAGATATCACCTAACTCTAGTAAGATTAGCCCACATGGGGGACAAAATCCCAAAACCAGAGATGTTGGCGTGGATGTGGAAAAATGGGAACACTTCTACATTGCTGGTGGGAATGCACACTAATTTGTTCCTTTTGGAAGGTTATTTGGAGAGTACTTAGAGATCTAAAAATAGACCTGCCTTTTCATCCTATAATTCCTTTATTAGGTATATACCCAGAAGACCAAAAAATCACATTATAACAAAGACATCTATACCAGAATGTTTATTGCAGCCCAATTCATAAATGCTAAGTCATGGAAGAAGCCCAAGTGCCCATCGACCCATGAATGGATTAATAAATTGTGGTACATGTATACTATGGAATACTATGCAGCCTTAAAGAAAGATGGAGATTTTACCTCTTTCATGTTTACATGGATGGAGCTGGAACATATTCTTCTTAGCAAAGTATCTCAAGAATGGAAGAAAAAGTATCCAAGGTACTCAGCCCTAGTATGAAGCTAATTTAAAGGTTTCATATGAAGGCTATAACCCAACTATAGTGCAAGAATATGGGGAAAGAGGAATGGGAGGGGAGGGGAGGGCGAGATTAAGGTGGAGGGAGGGTAATTGGTGGGGCCACACCTATGGTGCATCTTAGAAGGGTACAGGCGAACTTTACTAAATGCAGAATTCAAATGTCTTTTTACAATAACTAAGAAAATGCCATGAAGGCTATGTTAATCAGTTTGATTAAAATAGTTCAGATTGTACATGAAACCAGCACATTGTACCCCTTTATTGCACTAATGTACACAGCTATAATTTAACAATAAAAACAATAAAAGAAAAATCTTTCTATAGATATTCAACCTATAGAATTAAACTTAGAGATAAAATACAGTCTGTTTATAACAGTGTTAGTCTGTTTTCTGTTGATATAACAAACTGTATGACACTGTTATTTATAAAGAACACAGATTTACTTTTTACAGTTTAGGAGGCTGGGAACTCCAATAGGAAGGAGGTGTTTCTGCTCTGTGCAATCTTGTGACTTCACCGTTTGTAGAGGAGAGAAAGGGAGGAGAGTACTTGAGAGGGAGCAAGGGAGAAGGCAGAACTCTCCTTTACATCAGACTCATTCCCATGATAACCATCCCACTCCCAAGATAATGACAGTAACTCACTGCTGAGGGCCAAGCAATCATAACCTAATTACCTCTTATTAAGCTCCACCTTCCAACACTTTTGGGGATTAAGTTTTTAACACATGAACTTTGGGAACACAGTCAAACCTCAGAAACATAATATCAGAATAAATGTAAAAGTACAGATGACAAACAGTAGGAGAAGAAATAAAAATAAATCATGTTAATATGCTTGTCTTGTACAATGGAGAGGCATGAAACACAAAATATGTGGCATAGTTAATGAAAACATTTTCATTACTGTGAAAATGAATGCAAGGACTGTACCTTTTTCTATCATTCCAGAATTCTGGACCATCTGTCCTCCTTTGACACTATATGGGCATTACATTGGGGTGAGGCAGACTTGTTATCCCTTAGTTACAATTTGGTCACTCTAGAATTTTCAGAAGATTGAGTAGACTGCATATGATTGGGTAATCCTTTCTTTCTTTCTTTTCTTTCTTTTTTTTTTTTTTGATACATAGTCTCACTCTGTCACCGTCAGTAGAGTGCCCTGTGCTGTCATAGCTCAGAGCAACTTCAAACTCTTGGGCTCAAGTGATCCTTCTTTCCTCAGCCTCCAAGTTGCTGGAACTATAGACACTAGCCACAACACCTGGCTATTTTTAGAGATAGGTCTCAATCTTGCACAGGCTGGGCTGGAACTCCTGAGCTCAGACAATCCATCCACCTCTGCCTCCCAGCATGCTAGGATTACAGGCATGAGACACCATGCCTTGGATAGTTAGGTAATCCTTAAATATTATCTATTTCAATACCAATTGCAGAAGCTATTATGAATCAGTGAATGCAAGAATATTCTCTGCAACAAATTTTTCAGGCTAGGTTTTTTTTTTTTTAAACATGCTTTAACAAATCAGTTGATACAGGGTTAGAATCTGCACTGCCTTAATTTAAAAACTGAAGAAATAAAGAGGTTAAGCAGCCTAAAGACAAGGTTACCCAATTTCCTCTTGGAGATGCAATTTGCCTCATGATAATGAATAGTCTAGGCAGAGATTTAAAATACTAAGTTAGACAAAGATAGGATGTTATAGAGAGGATATTATCCACTCAACTGAACATTGTGGTTTGACTCTCAATATCCACTCCATCCCTCCCTCATTAGGGATGCTCTTAGGTACAGTGTGGTCTTAAGACATGACACTATACCCTGGAATGGCTCTGCTTGGTCTAATCCAAT
Organism: Arctocebus calabarensis; assembly: GCA_963573935.1. NCBI lineage: Eukaryota > Metazoa > Chordata > Mammalia > Primates > Lorisidae > Arctocebus > Arctocebus calabarensis. Next base: position 11,005 of record CAUYON010182463.1, on the reverse strand, counting down.
TAATTTAATTATTTTAATTCCTTCCACTTTGATAGTGTTTGTTTTAGAAAACCAGGTTTAAGCTAATTAACACTAACTAATTTCCTTGTGAAAGTTACCAGAGCAAGAATAGCTAGATCATACCATTTAGTGTAATCAAATGAAAAGAGAAGTGCTTTATCATATGCTTTGTAAAAATGTAATGATGAAAGCATTGCTAAGTTCCTGTGTCCATTATGGTGTTCCTGTAACTGTGAGAGAAGCAAAGAGAGAATTACAGGGAAATAGAGTCTTGGTCAAAACATGCCTGAGACCCACTCATCCGTGCTCTTGCAGATATGTGAAATTGTCTTTTATTGTTTCAGCAAAGTTGACTTAGATTGTATTACCCAGAAATGAAAGTATCCTGACTACTAGACATACCACTCCATCTGGTAGTTAATCTTATCAGTTAAATGATTGCTCTGAGGGCTCCAGGTTCTCTTTTCTTAGTTCCATTCCTTAGACACAGGAATGTTGTGCAAGGGGCAATCACAGATCTATTTCCTCTCATTTTTCTTATATGTATAATGATAGGAGTAGCGAGGGTTATACTTTAAAGATCTCATCACTACCAACAAGTACCATCTACAACATGATCTTGGCCATGTAATCAACCCTAAAGTGATAATATATTAAGTCTTACAAACTCCCTAAAGATATACTGCAAATACCTCAGGATATTTTGTAAGTCTTTTGTTGGTGTGGTATCAGGGAAATGATAATGAAGTGATAATGAAGAAATCATATGGGTTACTATAACACTATTAAAGGGGAAGAGTTATTCTTCTATCTCCTTAAGCCATATTTTGTTATGTATAATACACACTATTTTGCCCAATTTTTTGAGGAAAAAATGAGGATGGTGTAGTATGGCTTGGGAATTGGGGAGCCCAGTGGGCCTTCCAGGACTGCTGCACTCTCTTGCCTGGGCCTATTGGGTGCACAAGCTTCTAGTCCCGGAGGATCTGGCATTTGTTGAGAGTGGGCTAGAGTGACCTCTAACCAGTGATGCCATCAGGGAGGGAGTGGTGGTTATTCTGGGGAGGCAGGCTATGATGAGGAGACTCAGAGTCCCATTCAGGCTCCCAGGGACCTGCCAGGCTGCCTGTGGGCCAAGTAACCACAGAAGCTCCCACCCTGCCATCTCACCTCATCTCTGCTGGGAGAGGGGGAAGGGCCAGCCTTCACAGAGCAGGTGGCTGCTGGAGGGCAGCACAATCTGCACCATTACCGGGAAAGTGTTAGCCCTTTCCAGGTGTGTCTTCCCCTCCCAAGAGCCTCCCTGTTTCTCCAAAGACATTTACTTGAAAGTTTGGGCCAAAAATGTGAGTGTACGTCATACACAGGAGCACATTTCACATGGAAAAATATGGTAATTACAAAAAATTTGAAGTTAATATTAAAGGATGTTAGCAGATAGCTCAGCTTTTCCCTGCTTAGTTCATAAGTTGCATAATTATCCATTGAAATTGTCTGTTATAAATGAGTCTGAAATTATGTGGATGTGTCACAATAAATGGTCACTTTTAATTATGTTCAAATGGATGCTTTGCCTGATAGCTTTTTGTCACATTAATAAATATTTCAGAGACAACGTATGCCTCATACCAAAGAAGAGACAATATCTCGAACTTTAATCAATCAATTTCCAGATAACAACGTGGGGAAGGGGAAAGGGGTACTTACCAGCAAGAGGAAATTTAGTGGTGTGCTTGAGAAAAAAAAATATATATATATTTTTTTAACTCACATTTAAATCACCATGGGCCAGAGGAAGTCAATGAGGAAGAGTTGAGTCAGTTCTATGTGGACTTCTGGGCTAGAAGATATTACCAACCAGTTGTCCCTAATATTTTGAATTTATGAGGAACTATGTGTATCTTAGGTAGAAGGTTTCTAAATAAGATCTGGTGGCAGTGAAGATTCATATCTACTGGATAACGGTAGAAATGTTATCCTGGAGTTTACACAGATGCTATTACAGAATGTAGAGAGTTCTGAGATACCAATGATTTACACCACCAGATGATAAAGAGAGAAGTGGGTTAGTACTTCTCATTTTACTCTTTGTTAAGTCTTATGCTGATACCCATTCTCTAGAAGTCCATAGTCCGGTAAAATTAACCAAAATCAAATGTAACATTCCTTGTGAGTGAAAGAATTGAAATCAGCCATGTTTTGTTTTAAATGCTACACAACTTATACAGGGAACTATAAAAGTCTACACACATCAATTGAAATTATATTGTGCCTAATAACTGCCACATTTATTGGTAACTATCATTTTTCAACTTGTAATTTTAAACCCACCTACATGGACTCAGGGGAACATAGCTGTTTAAAGGCCAAGATGCTAGGTAGACCAAGAAAAAATATACACACACTACCAAATGATTTGTGCATTTACAAATTGAATTATTGCACAGTACATCTAGATAGACCCTCACCTAGGCGTATGTGTGTGCAGTGGTAGGGAACACAGTGTAGACTTATAGATATGTGTCTTAGATCATTCTTTAAGGAAGAATTTGTTGCCTTGTCATGGGAAGTGTAGTCAGCAGACAATCTCCAGCTGTCAGTTCTTTCATGGTCTACTGTGTCCAACTGTAGATGTCCACATTTCCAGAGGTTATGAGCTTTCAGAAGCACCTTAGATCCAATGTCTGAGATGGACACATAAAGATCCAGTGAGTTTGGGCACATGAAAGCCATTATTATAGTCCCTAGCTCCCTGCCAAGATGCTTGAGGCTTTCTTGGGCCTGAATCACAATTATCTCATGCTTACTACTCATCCTTGTCTTTCATAGATACTAATCCTAATAAATATGCAGAAACCCAAGAAGCCCAAAGTCCGTCACTATATACTTCTGGAGAACCCCAACTGCTGCAACACATGGTGCTGGTACATGTGCATGATGTGTTGATTGATAGATGGATAGAAGATTGATAGATTGATTGATTCTGTATCTGTGGGTTGGTTTGTATTCCAAAGAAAGGCCATCTAGATAAAATTCTTGATTCCACTATTTACTACATGAAGATAATAATTTATCTTAAAGGGCTGTATTGAGACTGAAATGACTTAACCGTTGAAAACTCAGAACAATTATTGGTATAGAGTATCCAACAAATGTCAATGATTTGCACATGTAGCCATATATGTTTATGTGTATCTATTGAGGCAGATTTCAGGAATATATACTTCTTTATTTATGCAGATCACTTTCCTGAATATAGTAATTATTGCTAAAAGGTGCCTGTTTTTCATTCTTAGAATAGATTACTGACAAAACTGCCTCATTTCATATTCAATAGATTCTCTATGATTATTTTTCACTAATATAAATGTAACAGCTGTAAACATGGTATTTAAATTTAACAAGACATTCTTTATTTATTCAGTCTTTGCTGAAGATGATTTCTACAAAAGACTATAAAAAATCATGTTTAAAAAGGAAAAGTCTAGCTGTTAATACCAGCTTTTCCTCCATCCTGTAAGCAGCTACTTTCATTAGGATTTCAATTTCCATAAACATGGGCTCCTGGTAGCAGTTGGGTCCTGATTGGGAGTTTTCTTTGTCTTCTTTTTGGTTCAATTTTATGCTCCTTGAAACATCACCGAAATTAAAGTCTGGCAAAATGAGAGTCTGATTTTCAATGTTCTTTTCTATTTTCTCATGTTCCTTCTTCAATGAAAGCAAGAGGACATTTTCCTGGAATTCTCAATAACCCGTGTGCTTTTAGCAAGTTTGTAGTGTTTGAATGACTCTCATTCAACATGGCCAATCCCTGATTCCAATGTTTCTTAGAGAGGGAAAGGGTATGTTTTCTCTCCCCTTATCTTTGCAATCTCAGAGACAAATTTCTTTCACAGGACTAGCTAAACATTAGGGTCATGTAAGTACTAAACAGAATAGACTTGGGGCAGGAAAGAAAAAGAACAGACAAGATATCTTTCAATGTGTTTTTCTGTCCTCAACTTCCATAGACAAAGAGGGCTTTTGCAAGGCATGAGGCTACCGGGACCAGGCATTTTAAGAACTCTCAGAAAGGAATGGGAACAATGAAGGAGTGTCATTTTAAACATTTTATCCTTTTGTCAAACAGTCAATATTTGTGCTTGGACACTATTATTGTTACAGCCTGTTTACCCAGGTAACTGCAACTGTTTGTCAAGGACAAAACCAGAAAACTACATTCTACGTTCCCTGAAATAATACACTGTGAAGGATCAACCTTCAAACTCCCCATCTTTTCCCCCTCAACTGATAGAGATGCCTGATAAGTTACTTTTAACTTTCTAGGATGCTGCATTATAGAGAAAAAAGTACTCCTTGCAAATATTTTAAGATTTAAGCAGCATATTTTCTAAGTTACACAAAAATTCATCAGTAGTTTTATTGCTTATACAATTAACAATCATGTTTATTGGTTTGAATGTATATTCTATGTGTTGCCATTTCTGTGGGATTCTGGAGACCAGAGTTTATACCTTATTTATCACCGTATCTCAGCATTTAATATACAATTCATAAGTGACCTTTGCACTTTTGTTTCCCAGAATACAATTGTATTGAAATATCAAAATTGCCTTGATTGGATTTTATCTCCAAATATGCCCTCATAGACGTGATCCTTTCTTATAAACTAATTTAAAGGCAGTTTTTAGGGGCTGACTTGAAAATTGCAGTGACTCTTATTTTCTGTCGTATGTATTTTGTGAGTGTATAAACAAAAAAAAAAGAATCATTTCCAAAAGGAAGGATATGGATGTTCATTACTTCTTCATAGCTGTTTTAGTAGAAATAGGTATAAAGGCAATAGCATGCAAGGGTCTTTCCAAAATATAAACAAACTTGAAACACATGTGTTCACATTTTAATAGTTTAAGTTTTATGGAATGACTTGTAGTAAAACTGTGAGTATTTAAAATTCATTCAAAATGCCAGAAAAGGTACTTACAAGGAAATGTTAAAATATGCACATAATCCCTACTGAATAATTCATATCTCATAGAAGTCTCTGGTACTGTAACATTTGAACTGTATATATTGTAAGTAGACTTGAATGATTGTTTTTCCTATATAATTGACCAGCACCCTGTGTGCATATAGACATTTTATTTCTAGAAGCTTTGCTGTTTTGAGCTGAACAGGTGCATAGTTTAAGTAAAATAAATTATTCATATGGTAAATTCATTTTGATATGAGACACATTATCAAAATTATTTCAGAGAGTTTTGAAGTAAAATGCTGTCACCCTTTGTTGATTTTTTTCTTTTCATTAAAGCAATAGAAGTGGATCATTACAAACTACTCAAAAAAATCTACGAAAAACATTTTAATAAATTTAATAGAGTTGTGTATTAAGTTCTGTGAGGTTCACAACTATTGGTTTCATAAAAGTCTTTCTATATGGAGAAATGGCTCCAAATTCTATGAATTCTAAGATGCACATTTAAGCCCAGATAATTCTGAAGATATCACTACCTTTAACTTGGTCCTTACCCTTTCTTCAATTTCAGAAAACAGTTTATTCATTCTTTTTTTTCAATATATAAATAATACTGTGTTCCAGACACTTCCAAGTTATAAGAATAGGTATTATCAATAGCTATCAGGATCAATCATATATAGATGTTTTTTTCTAGAGGACAAAGGTGAGGGAAAAGAGGCAAACATTTTAAAATTCTTACTGTAAACTAGTCACGGTGTTTTATGCTTTCATCTGTATTACTCATGTCATTTAACATTATGATGAAGTACAATTTTCTTATTTGATAAATAATCAAACCGAACAGCTAACTTATACAGGTTTACACATGTGGTAGACATGGAGACAGGAGCTAAATCCTGAAGCTCTTTTTTTTTTTTTTTTTTTCTTCTATACTATACTCTGTTGCCTACAGTTCAATAGTGGGGGATGAAGCAGATATAATATAATACAAAATAGAAAAGGTTAACTGCCAGGAGTGCTGATAAAGTATATTAATATGATAGTTTTATAGTTTTATACTTCATACTATAATATTTGGAGGGCAGGAAGGGAACTTGAATTATAGTTTAGAATTTAGCATGCTTTTAGCCCCCAGTGGTTTGAACTGAATGTCAGTTCATTGGAATTGAATGCTGTTTTAAGAGATGAAAACTTTAGAAATTAGCAGATAATCATGGTAAAAGTTTTTGGATTATACAGCCATCATAATATGGGGTTGATACTTCCTTGTTTTTTAAAAAAATATTCATTTTTAGAAATTAGTGTTTCACTTCCTTCTCTTTGAATACGTATGTCTTCTAAAAGACATTTCTAAACCATTACAGCCCATGAAGTATTTATAGTGACTGGCCTTCTTCTCACAGGGTGACGACAACCATAATTACAATTGTGGATCACAACCTCTCACTCAATCCTCTAGCTTTAGGGGTTATAAACTCATAAAGAAGCTTTCTACATTTCCATTTTTATGGTGAAAATCAATCTTTTTATTGTGGAAGTCTCTAAGAGAGTATAGATAATCGACCCTTTTCTCTATTGTCAGTCAGCAATTGGACTTGATAAGAATTTGAAGAGAGAATTTACAGCCACAGATGTAACTGGTCTAAACATGTCTTGATCTCTCGCTCTCTACTTTTTCCATAAAACACAAAACATGTATTCCTTGAACATTTATTGTGAAGTCTACTACAGGTCAAGCTTGGGCAATATGTGGGCTGAGAGCTCTTCACTGACAGAAGACAAGAAGAGAGAGAGGTCATGGAGATTTGCCTCTGGTTTATTTAGGACAAGAATAGCATGGAGTCATTTCGGTCACCAGATGCAGCTTTAGAAGCACTGAGAGATGGTACCCATGAGTTGGATGACCTTCAAAAATAGCAGCATCAGTGGTTTAGGTGAAGGTCAGGTGACTATGGCAGAGAAATAATGGAATATGGCTGATAAAATGGCAGCAGCAAGATCATTTGTATTGTTTGAAAATGTTTGTGAATATCACTTGGGAATTCTCAGAGATGTTGATATAGATAGAAGACTTGGCAAGGATTTAGAGTTCTGCGTGAGTAGGAAGAGTAGTGAATCTATGTTATTGTGATTTTAGTTCCATACTAATGAAGATCTAAGCCAATGATTGATGCTAATTTGTAATTTTTATATTTGGGCATATATCATATATGTTTACATGTGAATTTTGTATAGATTATAAGCTGGGTGAGGGCAGGAACCTTGTTTTAAAGTCTAATTTTCTGACACAGAGTAGGAACCCCTTCAATGTTTGCTAAGCATAGTGGTTATATATATTCTAATATTTGAAGTATTTTCAGTAAGACATTGCAAATGGAGATACAACAATGGTAATAATTATAAGTTAGTGAACTCAGACTATGTGCTAGATAAATGTTTTTGGTCTTTAAAAATGTTATCTAATAAGATTCTCAGCCCGGGAAAGAGATTCTTTGGTTTTAAATCTTGTTTCTGACACTAATTTGCTGGGGAATATGGGAAAGTTTGATTAAGTTTTCTGTACTTCAGAATCACTGGTTATTCAAAGGAAAATGAGGGAGATAATATATGCATTATTGGATGATCATGATTAGCAAATGCTAACTGTTGGGCACTTCACATTGCCAATGACAATGTCCATTTCTGCCCTTCCTTTAGTTTTCTTGTGTTACCCTTACTAAAGAGGATAATTTCTCTTTTTCTGTAAAGTAAAGGAGCATCCACATGGTATTTATTTGGAAATGACCTGTGTTATCCTCATTTGATTTTTTTTTAGCAAAACATTTTAATTTATTAATTTATCATAGGGAAAGAGCTTTTCAGTTTTGAGTTAGAATGATTCTACATTGTTCTTATTCCAGATTGCTTTATGTGTGATTCCTGCTTTCCCTTCTCTACACAATCCAGTGTGTAGAACACATCAAAGGTCGCTGGGGAGAGTCATCCATCATCTTGACACCTGTTATGAGTTTACTGCTCCTGATGGTGGTTATGGGAAAGGCTGCTTCAAAGTGATAACTGCCAGAGGCACTAGATGTTTATAGGATTGAATGATGGAAATATGTCCAAGTTTGGGCAACAACAACAAAAAAATACAAATCAAAGGACAAGATGAAGAGGCAATAAAATGCAAAGCCAACTCTATAAAGCAGGTCTTGATGGAGAAATATTGAAATATTGATTTCAGAAAGAAATAAGCCCAATATAATTCTATCCCAAAGGTAGGTTCTCATAGATTGTGCCACTTCCACAATGGCAAATTATCCACAAGACAACAAACCCTGAATCCACCATCTTCATATTTTGCCCATGTGACATCAAGAATCTGGGATCTGGGTAGTTTCAAATACTGATTGTTGCACAAAATAAAGTCAGTGCCTTCTTGAGGGAATGTTAGTAGTCAACATAAAAGTTCCATTTATTTCCATTTTTCTAACAGGAGTGCTTTCTGTTGTGAAAAATTGAGTAGTGAAAAAACCAATTACATTAAATAATAACTAAGCACTTACGTTATCCTATCCCCTTGTGCTAAGCACCCTAGCTATATTTTCTTATAGAATCAGTATAGTCAGCATTATAGAAGGAATTAATCATCAATACAATGTTTCTCTGGCCAAGTTCAGAATCAATTGGGATATAATACCCAGGACTAAAGCAGATGAAAACCAAAATATTACTTTTATTATTGACAAAGCTTATTGAATAATGAAGCTTTAGGCTGGCAGCTGAAAGGGATTGCTGATACTTGGCTTCAATGTAAATAGTTCTCTGACACTGGCTGAACTGGATAATGAAACTGAGGGTTCTCTCTAAAAATAGCAGTATCTTTCTCCATAACATTTACTACATAGCAGTAGCATGTTAGAAAGAGATAAGATGGAGATAAGATGGCTCTGAAGAGAGCTGAAGGGACTGAGCTGGGCAAGCTTAATTACTCCTTCAAATTTACTAATCAGATTGGTTTCTACTTTGTGAGGAAGAATAAGTGAGGAGACAGAGTAGTTGGAAATGTTTCTCTCATGCTTTTCCCCCTTAAAAGTAAAGATCATGTTTCCTTCCCTCTATGGAAATAATGGGGAAGGAAGAACTGATGCCCCATCCCCAAAAGGCCTCATGTTATCACAAAATTAATAACTGAGAAAGCAATTTTATGATGTCAATGACTCTGAGTTTCATAAAATAGTAAGTAGCAGAGATAGTCTCCCAGTAAGTCTTATAAACACCAATACTTTAACTGTGGCAGAACACATGTAATAAATTATTTAGAATAATATATTTACACTACACTTAAGTTTGAGTTTATGTAATCTGTAATATCAAATACTACTCAGATCATTAGAATTAGTGCCATTGTACAATTAATACTAAATTCTGCAATAGTAACCCCTAGAATAGACATATTCAAGATTTTATTTTATTTCATTTTTTCCTCCAAATAGAATGAGTTATTCTGATAGACTATGTGGGAAACAGTTTTCCAAGAAGAAAGAAAATATTCTATAAGTCACAGCAGCACAAATGTCATGCTAGATGAGGTCTCACAATTAAGTTTGTGAACTCATTCTAGAAAAAGTGCTGCATAACTCTGCTGACCTAACCACCCAACCCAGCACTCCCAGAAGTGAGGGGTTTTTAAGGTTGGGTCAAAGTACCCTATTGTACACCTAAATTGCTCCTGTTCCCCTCTTTCTGCGCCTCTCTTTCTTTTGTCAATAGTTGCTTCTACACATCTCCTCTCCTTTCTCCTTTTTCTTTTCTTTCTTCTTTCTTTCTTTTTTCCCTTCTTGCTCTTCAATCTTCTCATCCTTCTGATCCTGTACCAAAAGGACCCATAGAAACCCTAGTCCAGAGGCATGGCAACTTAACAAGCAGAAGGAAGTGAAAGGAAAATTAGGGCAAGGAAACAGAAAAAAGAAATCACTCATGAGGAAGAATCAGCAGAAAACAACTGGCATCATGAAAAACCAATCCAGAGCAATTCCCCCAAGGGACTGTGAGGTAGCTACTACAGAGGATTCCACCTATAAGGAAATGTTAGAAATGACAGAAAGGGAATTTAAAATATAGATGATGAAAACAATCAAGGAAATGAAGGAAACAATGAAGGAAACTTTTGATAAAGTGAAAAAGGAAATCCAAAAAGAGAATCAATTAAGAGATGAATGCTATGAAGAATATAAAAAGGATATAGCAGAGATGAGGGAAATGAAGCAGTCAATTAGGGGACTTAAAGATACCGGATAAAGTATCAACAACAGATTAGACCATGCAGAAGAAAGAATCTCAGAGGTAGAGGACAAAGCTCTTGAGATAACTCAGATAGTTAAAGAGGCAGAAAATAAGAGAGAGAAAGCAAAATGTTCACTGACAGAATTATGGAACTCTATGAAGCATTCAAACATACAAGTTATAGGTATTCCAGAAGAGGAAGAAGAATGCCTCAGGGGAATGGAAGCCATACTAGAGAATATCATAAATGAAAATTTCCCAAATATCATCAAAGATTCTTACACTCTCCTTTCAGAGGGATATTGGACCCCAGGTCACTTCAACTCTAACCAAGTTTCCCCAAGACACATTGTGATGAACTTGTCCAAAGTCAAAACAAAAGAAAAGATTCTTCAAGCTGCCAGGAGTAAGCACCAGTTGACCTACAAGGGCAAATCTATCAGGATGACTGCAGACTTCTCCAATGAAACTTTCCAAGCAAGAAGACAATGGTCATCTACCTTTAATCTACTTAAACAGAAAAATCTCCAGCCCAGAATTCTATATCCTGCAAAGCTAAGCTTTAAAATTGATGGAGAAATCAATCTATTTACTGATATACAAACATTGAGGAAATTCGCCACAACAAGACCAGCTCTACAGGAAATACTTCAATCTGTTTTACACACTGACCATCACAATGGATCAACAGCAAAATAAGAACTCAGAAATTAAAGGACAGAGCCTAATTTCCACACTGATGCAAGGGACTCTCAAAAA